>VZTH01005115.1:0-10827 GCA_013397815.1 Aleadryas rufinucha
TCCCTGCCCTCTCCTGCTGTCACACCGCTGGTGATGCTCCTCATGGCTCCCCAGCCTCGCTACCATCACCCAGAGCACGAGCATTTTGAGCAGGAATCACTCCCTGAGAGACTCTTCCCTCCCCCTCACATCTCTGGGGGAAAATAAAAAAAAAAGGGAAAGAAAAGAAAAAAATAAAGGACAAAGTTTGCTCTGGAATTGTCCATTCACTGCTCAGTCAGGAACAGAAGCTCAAACCCCTCCCCGAATTCTGAACACCCTGAACACCTGTGCCATAAAACCCATCAGCCAGCCCCTCCCTGCTCCAGCATTCCTGTCACCTCACACAGCACCCGTCCCACTGCCACCACCCAGCTCCAGGGGCCCCATTCCAGGTCCCACTAACCAGCCTGCTGCTTCCCTCCAAGCCCATCCCAACACTTGAATTCTGCCTCCCTCTCTGTCTCAAATTGAAAAAAAATTCAATTTTTTTTCTTGTTCAAGACCTGAAAACACGCTGGAAAGACATGGTTAGGGTTAATAAGTATCTCTATCAATAGAATATTCAATCAGTATGAATAACCATCACATCTCTCCCCACCCTTCTGACTGATGATAGCTAAATTACTTCTAAATATAGCCCTTAAAATCTGCATTAATCCTGTCTGCTCAAACACGTTGGCTTTATTGACAGCATGAAGATATAAGCCAAGCACCTGCATGGAGCACGAGCTTATAAAATAGGAAATAAGAGCAATCCAGATGAAATGCAACTTCCATTAACCTTGGCTTTTTGTTTTCACTTCTCTGAATGCTCACACTGCCACCAAATAATCATTGCATTGCAGGCAGCTCCGGGCTCCAGCCCTACGAGAGAACTGCACAGCAGAACCACTTCCATCCACATTCCATTACTCTCCAGCTTGGAGGAAGATAACAAGAGAGAGAGGCTCCTCTTAGGAAACCAAGAGGTCAAGAACAACAGCGGCGTGATGGACTTGCAGTGTCTGTTTCCCATTAAAAGCCGTGTCAGTGCTTCCTGTGTGTCCAACACCGGAGCCATCAGGAACAATTCCCATCCCAGATGAGAACATTCCCACTTACATGCTCTGAGGAGCTCCTGGAGTGCTGAGTAGGCGAAGGGAATCCATTTTTAATGAGCACATCTGGCTGCGTTTGCTTGCGCCAAGGAAGGCAGCCCCCGGACGAAGGCGAAGTCTCACCGTTCTTTCCATGAGTAAAGAGTCACAAAGTGATGGAATGGGTTGGGTTGGAAGTTACAGCTCATCCCATTCCACCCCTGCCATGGGCAGGGACACCTTCCCCTATCCCAGGTTGCTCCAACCTGGCCTTGGACACTTCCAGGGATGGGGCAGCCACAGCTTCTCTGGGAAGAGCCACAGAAGCTCCTCCCTGCATGACTTAGGACAGCAAATCCCAAGGAATCTTCCAAGGGGGATTTTTTGGAGCCAGACTTACGGCTGGATAAGGTCAGGAGCAGGTCAGTCTGGATCCCTCAGCACCTTCAGCTGACACAAGGTCCACAAGAAGCCCATGGACACATCTGGAGCCAGTCCCCATGTGGAGCCAGTCCCCTTCCGCTCCGGAATGGTTCAGGTGGAACTCCATTAACCCCTGCAGTTACAGCAAAGCCAGAGGTGCATCAGGCCCTGCTCGTGCTCCCTCTGAGGGCAGCCTGTCCATCACACTCTGGGTTACTGCACTGTGCTGGGAGCTCTGGGCTCCTCGCCATCAGGAGTAATTGGATTGCAAGAAAGGCACAGATCTGCTTCCAAGTGACATTTTTATCAATATCTGTCTGTTTACAGGTGTCTGTCATAACCTTCAAATACACTTAAATAACTCATTCATCCAAGCATTGAGCTTATGCTGGGGAGAAGATTCATCAAGCAAATGCAAAACTACTGCTCAAGTCTGTGCCTTCTGAGAAAATATTCATCAAAGAACCTCTCATTGCCTGGAAAGGTCCTGGAGATCCTTCCCTGGAGTGGCAGCGTGGGTTGAGTGGCCAAGGTTTCCCAACAGAGGAGTTGGGGCCAATGGAACAAAGATTCAGCACAGAAATGGTTCAGTGTTTCTTCACAAAAGAGTTTATTTTAGATTCACTGCTCCCTGGGAACATCTCAGCTCAGTTCCATCATTCTCACTGCAATTTAAGGCTAATGAATTACCCTGGTCATTGGAAAAGCTCGAGGTTTCATCTCCTCTGGATTCTGACATGCAAAGACAAACCTGTGAAAATGCAGAATCAAATCTTTTAGCCCCTCCCAAAGCAGGCAGAATTAAACCTTCTGGTCCCAGCCTGTTTCAAGCTCCAGTGAACCCAGATCGCTGCCTCTGAGCTTCTACTCCAGAATTTAAGTCAAAACATCCCTCAGGCTAGCCCAGCCTGCACAGCAAGACCTGATCTTGTACATGAAGCCCAAAGTGATTTGTTTGCAATTCCTCAGAACTGTTCTGGCTGCAGGAATGCTGATGTTCCCTTCCAACACAGAGCACCCCTGGTTATTTCTGGTCTATTATCCACGTCAGGGGGGATGGCAGGAATCAAACCCAGCAGTGTCAGGCTTCAGCAGCATCAGCACCTTCCCAGGCAGTAACAACACTCAGAGTAGTTTATCCAAGAGTTAAATGTTATGGAATGGTTCAGGTGGAAAGGGTGAGTTAATGTCATATTTTTATATATGTGTTTAAAAAAAAAGAGATAAACCTTCACATGTGTATTTAAAACTTCCAGAAATGAAACCATTTGAGTCATACAGCTCATGGCACTCACTGACCTGCCCAGAATATGCCATTTTTCCAAGGATTCAGGGAGTCACGGCAGGGTCCGAGTTCCTCCACTCCCCCAAGCCCCCTCCCTGCACTGGAAGAGCAATACTTGGAATTACCACCACGGCAGTCTTAATTTGCAATTTTTTGAGAGAAAAAAACCAACTTTGAGCCTCCTCCTGTCAGGAAAGCTCAAAGTTAGCACGTGGTTAATGCTTCCTGAAGAGTCACCCAATAATCCTCGGATGGCTCCAGCCTGAAGGGAGCTGCTGATTGATTCCCACATCCCTGGCAAAACACAGCAATTCCAACCCCATCTGCTGTGCAATCCCTTCTCCTTTCTGAGACACCTCGGTGCCATTTCAGAGGTCCC
Source organism: Aleadryas rufinucha (assembly GCA_013397815.1). Taxonomy (NCBI): domain Eukaryota; kingdom Metazoa; phylum Chordata; class Aves; order Passeriformes; genus Aleadryas; species Aleadryas rufinucha. The sequence continues at coordinate 3,146 of VZTH01005115.1, forward strand.
TTTGGAGGGTTTGTGACCCAGTGACCACCAAACCCGCAGGAAAAAGCCTCCTTCCCTCTCCACAGCTTTATGGCAGCTCCAGTCCCTGGAAATCCACAATTCCTGTTTCCACTGAGCAAAACAGGACAGATAAACCCTCATATTGTAGAGATGCAAAGAGGCTCAAAGAACCACAACTCAAATTCCAATATACCTTAAGAAAAGGTCCTGATGTGGGAAAGAAAGGGAAGGAGAGGGAAGTAAGTAAATGTCTGAGTAAATGTTTGCATTTTTCTCTCAGCAGCAGCTGCTGAGGCCCCACGCACCTTTGCAGCTGACTCTAAGTAGGANCTCCCAGCCAGACGAGCAATTACTCCAGGAGCAGACAGGGCCAACCCAAGCATGCGAGGCCCATATGCTGCTGCCTGGCCCCAGCCAGGCTCTCTGAGGAGCTCTGCCACTTCCCACTGTTCCCCAAGCCGCTCCAGAGGCACCTCAGAGCGCTGGGATCTCAGGAAAACAGGCACCCCGGAGCGTTTCTGTCCCTGTGCCTCCCTGCCAGCTGCCAAGTGTCACGGGATGCTCCGGGTTCCTGTGGTCCCTCCGTGCTCTGGCTCAGAGGAGGATCCAGAGTGAAGCACGGGATGCTCAGAGCCAGCTGCCTTCAGAGCCAGGCAGGATGGCCAGGCCACCACGCTGGGGTGCAGGGACACGGCTTAATCCCCCCCAAGGGACAGGGACAAGCCCCTGTGACAGCAGGGAGGGCTCCTGGCAGCAGCACAGATGGTCCTGTCCGTGCTGTGACAGGTCCCAAGCCCTGTGTTGGTTCCATCAGCGCTGCCAGACATGTCCTGGTGACCCAAGTCACTGACATGGGGACAGAGGCAGCTCCTCAGCCAGGTCACAGCAGCCACATCCTGCACTGGGCCCCGGGACAGGGTTACACAGCTTTGAGTGCCTGTGACATCCCCGCTGTCCTGGGCACTGCAGGGGCCTGTCCTGGGGCAATTCCAGCCACACAAGGGCTCCCACAACCCTGTCACTGTCACCAGGACAGCAGGTGACAAAGCTGTGGGAGGACACTCAGGGACGAGGTGATGCTTGCTCAGCTGAGTTGAACTGTGCAGGTGCTGCCCTGGGGCAGTGAAGCTGGTCCCACTCAGCAGGTGCTGCTGGGGACAGGGGACCAGGGGCTGTGGTCCCTGCAGTCACCAGAACTGCTCTGGGTACAGACACACACCAACACCTGGAGGAGCCTGATCACCCCAGGCAGCCCAGAAGAGTCTCAGAAGGCCAAATCTCAAACACACCCCAGAACAGAGAGGCCTTTGAGCCTTCTGTCTGACCACATCACGAGCCAGGCTCTCCTTTCTGAGGGATCATGGAATGATTTGGGTTGGAAGGAACCTCAAAGCTCATTCAGTGCCACCCCCTGCCACAGCAGGGACACCTCCCACTATCCCCAACGTGGCCTGGTCACCTCAGGGATTCTCTTTTAAAGGCACCTCATGTCCCCAGCCCACCTGAAACCAGAGGAGCTTGCAGTAATAGCTGTTGCATATTACATTTACAGAGCCCTTTGTCCAAGGATTACAGACTTTCCAAAACTTAATTAATTAATCTGTAACCCCTCTGCCCTCCATAAGGTGCACTAAATTCTCTGTCAGCATTTCCAGACTAAAGCACTATTTTACAGCAGTTATTAATTGGCTGTAGGTTTCAAGTTCCTCACCCAGGGAAAGATTCAGTTCCTGCCTTCTAAGCACAAAGCCCAAGTCAGGATTCTTGGGGCTTCTGGGTTTAGGTTCTGGCATTGTTTTGCTTTCCTGACATCAGACACAGCCAAACAGGTCAAAACCTCCTCATTTCACAGTGCTCTGAGCTCCCATCAGACGAGGACAGGGAAATGCAGATCATTAGAGCAGTGGCCATTTCACCCTGCACAGAAAATCCCAATATTGTGCACAGCTGTGCCTGTGGCCTCACTCTCCAGCTGAACCCAAAGGGGTTTGCACAGCTGAGAGAGCTCCTACACCCCAATACCCCACTCCCATCACCTATTGATTACACTGCATAATCTTGCAAAATATTCCCAGATCTGGAAATCTGACAGGGTTGTGCCTGTGGGACCTGTGGGACAGAAGTATTCCTTGTCCTCTGGAGACAGCAGTGGGATTTTTAGAGGGTATGGGAAACGGGCACCTCTACTTTTGTATTTATTGCAAGCAGAACACTTCATTTTCAGGCCTGGTTGGGAAGTGAAGGGGAATGCACAGATCCATCTCTGCTAAAATGATCACACAGAAGAGAGCTGAGAGCACAGGGAGCTCTTCTACTGGGACCTGGACAAAGCTGGACTGGGAAAGGACTGGGAAGCAGCTGGGAAGGGATTGTGTGGAGGAAAAGACAAACAGCCAAGTGAGATAAAGGTGCCCTGAGCAGAACAACCCTCCCTCATCCTTAACCCAGCTCGTGCCACGCTGGCACCACAGGGAGGGTGGGTCCAGGTCAGGGCACTGCCACGGGGCTCAGCACCAGGGAAAGGGGCTGAGGGGGGTCCCTGCCCTGCTCTGCCCCACCCAAATCCCCCCAGTCCCCCACAACCTCAGCTCCAGTCACTCCCTGCCACGACGGAGATGCTCCATCACCAGGGAGAAGAGGGTTGTGGGGACAGGGTTTAAAAATAAATCAACTTCTGCGTTGTTTTGGAAGCAATCTATGAAAGAGATTTGGTTGTAAAAGCCGTTGTATAAATGGAGGCACAATTATTGTTTGACAATAAAAAACCCAAACAGTTTTCTTAGATTTGCTCGGAATAAAACCATTTTGCAGATGTCTTCAGACAGGCTTTTCAACTGCTTTCCGCATCTTAATTTTCCCTTTCAGGTTTTTATTACATTTAAATTAAAATGATGCCTGTAAGCAGTCAAGGGCAACTTTTAACAAGTCTATCAGAGCTGAACTTTTCACTGCTCAGATCTCTCACCTTTGCTCAGGAGCCTGTAAACAAAGCTCACCCCTTCTCCAACCCCCCCTCCTCTTCCCTGCTGAGGCAGGAATGCTTTTCCGACCCTTTGTGCTTCCAAAACACCTCTTGTTTTCACTGTCATTCACTGCTCTAATTACTCAGCACAACACAGGAGCCAAAAAGCTCTTTGCTTTTTAGGAAACAAACCCTGTCCCAAAAGCAGGCACATGAGGAATAACATGCAACAGAGAAATAAAGGGAATTTTTTTACTGACCAGCTTAGACACTGACAGAAAAACCAAAGCTAAAAAAAATCCTCCTCTTCCCAGGGCAAAATTTTAGCTTCAATGGAGCTTGGACAAAAAAGGGTCCTTAAAATACCTGAACAGAGAATCTTAAAATAAGTGATCTGTGTTAATCAGGTTTCAAGAGGGATTTGGTCAGGAGTTTTGGTTACCACCAGGAGCAGAGATCATTCCCGCTCCCTCATCTGCTATTTCCTACAAGCACCACTGGTCCTGCTTCTCTCCCCAGCAGCACTTCAGGATTTCAGCATTTTCTACAACACATTTTCTCAACACCAGATGAGGGACTGCAGCACTGGGAAACATCCTCAGAGAGGCAATAAATGCCCCAAAAGAGAGGGGATGGCTGGGCTGAGCTTTCCTAAGCTCAGTTTGCTCAGACCCTCCAAACAGGGACTAAAAATCCTGCTGGATCAGCTGCCTGAACATCCTCTCCCCACCCTCCTCCAGGACAGAGAAAAGCACATTCCTACCCTGAGCACCGCTTTGAAGTAGCCCGAAACTGCTTTGCAACCCCTTTAAAATGAAAACTGCATCTAAATAACCAAAGCCAGGGAGAATTTCCAATGGGCAATCCCCTCCTGCTCCTGCCCCTCTGTTCCCGAGGTCTGCAGCTCTGCCAGGGCAGCTGTGGTCGCTGCAGGCCGGATTAATGTGGCATGGCAGAGAGGAGCCCAGCACACCTGCTCTAAATAAAGATTTCACTCCTGATGCTCTATTTATTCTTGTTTCACTCTGTCTAAAGTAAATTCTACGCAGGCTCCAAGCTGCTCTTTGCTTATGGGGAAACAATGAGAGCCCCCAGGTAGATCCAAAGCTCAGAATTAGGTAAATAATTAAGTTACCTCAGATACTCTCAGTTAATTCCCGTGGTTGGATTTAGTTTCTATTTTGTGGGTTGAGTATGTCCTGTTGCATTAGCTGGAATTATTCCATTAAAGGAATCTTCCGACTGTTTGGGGGTTCTGTGGATTAATGAAGCTTCCTGCCATGGATTCTCCCAGGAAGAAGGGAGGCTTTTGTGTATTCAGCACTTTTGGTGGGTACAGATGCTCTGCCAGGTCTGTGGAGCCACCAACATCTCAGCCCCAAGGACAGGCTTCACCCGACAGGAGGTTCCAACAGGTACAGGAAGCACATTGTGCTCAGCACCCCTGGAAATTTAGGAGAGGTGCTTCCCAATTTGTGTCAGACAGGCCCCAGTCTGAAGCACAAACAGCATTTTCTGCCAGCACTGGGGGCATTTTCAGGCTCACCTGCACAGGGCAGCCAAAAAAACCCTTTCTCAGCTGTTCTGTGCCCACCCAGAGCTGATCCCAAACCCACGGCGGGGAGCCCCAATAATCTGCTTTCCTACCCTGACACGCAAAAAAATGACAGCAGAGAGGCTCAAAGTTTATCAGCAGCACATGGAAAATTCCCTTTTCCTGTCCTGAACTCAGGCAAGGACAAGCTGCTCCTGCCAGGGGCCGCTCCACAAGTCCTTACAGCCACCAGAGCTGTGTCAGGAGCCACCTCAGGAGGAGCTTTGTCCCTCATCCCTCTCCTAAAACCCCCCTGTATTTTCCTAAAGTGCCTCTGCCACGCTCAGGAATCCCTGGGCTTCCCCCCACATCCAATTTCTGTTCACTAATGAATTCAACATCCCAGCTTCCCATGAAGATGCCACGAGGATTTTATGGGAATGTGTTTCCACGTTACACCTCCTCTTTTGAATTTTTTAATGCACATTCCTAAACCTGTACCCAGCATATCACAGGCACTGCTGGAATAAAAACAGCAGCAAAACCCTCCATACCCAGAGCAGCAGGATTTCCAAAAAGCACTGAAAACACAATGCTGGTACCTGTGGTTTGAGCCATCCCAGGTACCCAGCAGATGTTGAGGTGCAGCTTGAACAAAGTCAAATTCTCCATATGGCTCCAAAAACCACTTTATTTACATGTTTCTATGCAAGCTGCAAGGCTCATCAGGGATTTTTCCAGGTGCTCACACCTTTCCTTCCCCCCAGGTCTCCACCAGCAGAATCAGCCAAACTGCACTGCTTTATTCCCTAATAAAAGTGGGGAAATTTTTGCTTCTCTTTCAGCTCTCCAGCCTAAACCAGAGCTCAGACGAGCAACACCTGAGCACAGAGAATTCTAGAGGCAGACTCAGCACTAGGCAGGTGCTGCAAAACCAATCCCCATTTGAAGTTTACTGATAAAATGAAAGAATTAAATTAGGTTAATAAGGAAATGGGTAAAAATAACATTAAATTAACGAAGAAAATAAACAGTAAGAAGAAAATACCAACTCTCCAGGATTATGCACCTGAAGAACAGGTGCTCAGCACACCTAGCTCCTCAGGAGCTGATCCTTTTCCAAATTCACCCCTGCACACCTGAGGGTTGAAGATCTGACTGCAAACCTTGTGGTGATAGGGACAATTCCCATGGGAGAACTCGCCACACGCATCCATCACTCCCAAAATATCCCCTAACCTGGAGCCAAGGGGAAAGAACAAACTTTCCCCCGAGTGAAAACAGAACAAAGCTTACCTTCGAGATTCAGGGGAGGCGAATCCTGAAGCTGCTGAGCTTCCAGGAGGCTGTGGAACGTTCCGGAATCCCCTCCCAGGCCAGGCATGGAGGTCCCTCCCCTTCCCTTTCCTTTCCTTTTCCCTCCCCTTCCCCTCCCAATCCCACACCCCTCTCCCTGAAGCTCAACAATACTGTAACATTGGAAATGTTACAACTCCCTTCACTAATTTTTTAATGAGTTTGTTTAATTAATTGTGAGCAGTGCCCACTTTGAGAGTGAGTTTCCTCGCAGGCCCTTGTTGTTGCTTTGATCACTAAATCACCTTAAACCTTAAGTTCTCTGAAACCAACCCTGAGCAGCGCCAACAAACTGAGCCAAAGGGACTTGGAGATTGAATTTGGGAACTTAAATTCAGGGCCTTAAAAAATCCTTATGGGGTCTTAAATTTAGGGCCCTTGGAGGATGTTGGAGTAAGCAGGAGAGCGAGGCCTGGAAATGTGGAAAGTCCTTGATGATAAAAGGACTGAAGGACATGGGCCAGATGAGCAGGAAGAGCAAGAAATCAATAATCAATGGAATGCTCAATGATGAAGAGAATTGTGTGGCTCAGAGCCAGTGTACGTTCATTTCTTTGTTTAATCAAAATGTTTAAATAAGTGGAAAAGTTTTGGATCGGGGTCTGTGTGGAGGCCAGGGCTTTGTCAGCCACACACCCAGACCCTGGCCAAGAATAAAATAATGCCTGGCTCACTGACACCACAAGGCCCTATTAGGGAATCCGATTTATCCCGAGGATTTTGGAAGATTTTGGGAACAATAACAGCTCAGGTGGTCCCTGGCAGGGAGAGCAGCTGAGGAGAGGGACCCTGAGGAGGCTCCTCCAGTTTTTTACTGGTTCTATTGCCTAATCTCTTTTTCTTTAAAAAGAAAAGCTTCTACTTACNGCCGGTTCTATTGCCCAATCTCAAATCTAATTTTTTTTCCTTAAAAAGAAAAGCTTCTACTTACTTATTTCTTTCTTTACGATAAATTATGCCATCTGAATGAGAATACAAATTATTATAAATTATAATTTCCTGTGTAGCAGCCCTCCATTTACATCTCTCACTAATTACAAAAACGGTGCTGCTTGAATCCCACCCAAATTCCAGCACAGCCCACACCTGTCTGGCATCATCCTTTATTTCTGGCTGTGGAGGGCAGGGATTGTTCCCCATTCCCATCCCCTTGTGGGTCCAGGGGTCTCAGCTCTCCCCCTACAGCAACTGAACCTCTCCAAGGAGGTGGTGAAGGTTTGGGGTGAGTCTGTGCAGCTCTTTTTGGGGTTCAGGTGTTGGTTGTAAAGTCGTGGTTTTGGTGTAAAAGCTGTCCCAGAGTAGACCTTGCACATTCTTTAGTTTGCAAAAATATTCATTCATAACCAGTTGGTTCTCAGCCCACGGATGGGAAGTTGTGAATCATGGATTAATTCCCAGTGCAGAGCTGAATGGAGAGCACAAGTGAGGTTTGCTTCCCTGCTTTTTCCTAAGATTTTTTTAAAATGTGTGTAGTATTCAGGTATTTCAGGAGGTTTGTTTAATTCCTATTTTTTTTGCTGGGCTGCCCAGGTGGGAGCAGTTTCCTGGTGTCCCACAGCAGCTGGGGGGGGATTCCCTGGTGTTCATGGAGCCAGGAACGTCCTGGGGGGCAGAGCCAGCACAGACAGCTCCACACCACTGATACCTTTCCAGGCAGAAAGAGAGCAGAGGGGTTTTCTGAAAAATAAAAAATATTAGTGGAGTCTGTGCCCCGTTCCTGGTGGAGCTGAGGAGCTGAGCTGGGCCTTGGTGGCCGTGTGGGTGCCCAGCAAGCCCCGGGGGTCTCTGAGCTGGGCAGGGAGAGGGGCTCAGCCCCGGCCGGAGCGGTTT
>VZTH01005124.1:0-10159 GCA_013397815.1 Aleadryas rufinucha
GCTCAGGGCCCCCCGGCAGCCCCCGCTTACCCTGGATGAGGGCTGTGGTGGCTGCCCCGTCACGCTCCATCTGCCAGCACGCGCTGCAGTGCCCAGGCTCTGCTGTCACCCGCTGCCACTCCAGGACGTAGGCGACCACTGGGGCCAGCGGTGCCTCCCAGTGCACCCAGAGGCTGCGCTCGCCCCCGGGCACAGCCCGGAGCCCGGCCAGGGGCTGACCTGCATAGACCAAGCAGCCGGGATGATGGGAGAGGGGATCACCTCTCCCACATCACCCCCTGTGCGCCCCGGTTTGGAGTCTGCCCTCTCCTTGCCCTGGCTGTGCACCCCATGGCAGCCTGCTCGGGGGGAGCAGAGCCCCGGCGGACACGCGGAGGTTTCGGGCACTGCCCTCACCTTTCCTCTCCAGGAGGACGACTTCCGTCGGTGCCGATTCGCCGGCGGCGTTGTAGGCTGAGAGATAGACCCTCCTGGTCCCCGCGGGCACCGAGAAGTTGCAGCGGGTGTAGGTGGTGTTGCAGACGGTGGGGGGGTCCCTGCCCCTCCTCCGGGGGCTCAGGGTGACGCGGTACCCCAGCACTCTCCCGTTGGCCTCCCGCTGCCGTGGGGCCTGGGTGCGGGCAGGGTGTGCGGATGTCAGTCCCTGCGGGGGTCTCAGGCCCCGGGGCAATGCCCCGGCAGCTCCCGCGCCCCCCGCCCGCCCCTGCTCACCTTCCAGCGCAGCTGCACCTCCAGCCGCCCCCCTGCCCCGGCCGGCTGAGCCCCCCACCACGCGTCCAGCTTCCCTGTGGGGGCTGCAGCCGGGGGGGGGGAGATGGGAGAAGCTGAGAGGAGCCAGTGCGGCTGTGCCCCCAGCGCTGTGCCGTGTGACTCAGCAACTGTGCTGGGTGCTCGGGCAGAGGAGACCCCCTGGGTGACTCACACTCACCTTTCTCGTGGGTGGTGTAGTTCCTGCCCGGGCTCCACTCGCTCCAGTAGGCCAATGCCGATGCTGAGCTCCGCCGGCACCGCATCTGGAAGCGGTACTGCGTGCCGAAGAGGAAGCCGCAGCGCCGCGCGGTGCCGGCCCGGCCGATGATGCCGGTGACCTGGTGGCAGCCGGAACCAGGGCTGTGCTGGCTCCTGCCTCGGGCAGGGGCTGGCCCTGGTGTGGGCGCGGGGGGACACCACGCCGTCCCACTCCCACATGGCGCTCCCATTGCTTGGAGCAGAGGGAAGGTCCTGGCTCCTGCCCGGTTCCACTGCCCCAACAGCACTCACCAGGGCCCAGGCAGGGTCCTCGGGTGCCCGGTAGCGCAGCTCACACTGCAGCTCCATGTGCTCTGTGCCCCGCGCCACATCCCAGGCCAGGGCGATGCAGTCGGTCTGGAAGGGGATGGACTGGATGCTCTGCAGGACTGGGGGGTCCAGCTTGGCTGTAGGAAGAGTACGGGAGAGCTGGAGAGGTGTGTGGTGGGCAGTGCCCAGAGCCACGGCCTCACATGTGCCTGTTGTTAATGCCAGGAGCTGCAGCTAGGGTGCTGCAGGGAGAAATGGGGGAAACCACCCCAAAACATTTAGGAGAAGGGCTGGTGGCAAGGGACAGGAGCCGATGTGTGCTGCTGCTCGGGATGGGGTAATGCTTGGAAGCACAATGCTGGTGCTGCTCTGCATTAATTCCTCTGCAGAGAAAACGGATTCCACGGGGCCTGGTGTCTGGAACACCCCACATCTGGAACCCTGGGAGGGCTCAGCTGGTTCCTGGGCAGCCCTTCCCCAGCCCCAGATCAGGGAGGATAAGTCTCTCCATCTGGGAAGGCTCCTTTTATAAATAGTTTATAGGCACAGGATCCATTATTAATAGACCTCCTGAATAAATGGGTAATCAATTGCTGGAGGAGCTGTGGAGTGCAGCAGGTCAACTGGCAGCTCATAACCTGCCGCACGCGCTGCTCGGTCTGTAACGCGGCGCTGGCACCGATTCATCCCGGCAGGACATTCATCACGGAACCTGCCTGTAAAATGTGACCTCAAAGCCCGACGTGCTTTAATGGCACTTTAATACCCCTGTCACCGCTGATGAGCTTCCCTGGCCCCCGACCTCTGCACCGTCACTCACCCACGTCCATGGGGTCGATGCAGAGATGCTCTGACTCGGCCGTGCCCAGGGCGTTGGTGGCAGACACCCAGATCTCCATTTGCCGGTACAGCTGGAGCAGCCGGCGTGGCACCGTGCAGTGGCTGTGCCCTCCTTGCGGGGTGCAGCCCGTCACCGCCTGGGCTCTGCTCCTGCGGCAGCCAGAGCAGTGGGCTCGGGGTCCCTCTGGCAGAGGACGAGGCTTGCTAGGGAGTTTAGCAGGGGACCATGGTCCCGGGACTTACCCGGCACACTTCAGCACGACGCTGGTGGGGAGGTGGCTGTCGGTTCCCTGCTCCCACTGGCACGTCAGCCCGTAGTCACTGAGGTTCAGGACACAGCTGAGGTTGAGGGGCTTCGCAGGAGGGTCTGAGGGAGAACAGCCGGGAAAGAGCCTAAGCAAGTGCCTGTCTCTGCTGGGGAGGAGGGTGACCCATGCTGGCAGCAGACTTACAGCCCGCCTTGATCTCGGCCACGCCGACGCGCTGCTTGGTCCCATTCCACTCCACACAGCACCACAGCCTGGCCTGCGTGTGGTTGAACCGAGGCAGGGTGAGGTTGGACACCTCCGTGCCCCCTGGACCTTGGCGCTGGCTCCCGGCCACAAGCTCGTTGTCCAGCATCCAGCTGATCCGGACCTTCCCCTGCTCCAAGCCGCGGCAGAGCTCTCTCTGGATGGTGCAGGACGCCGTGACAGCCGAGCCCAGGGGCACAACGGGCGAGCCCACAGCCACCGAGGCGCAGCCCAGTGTCCCTGCAGGCAGAAAAAGCATGTCACGTCCTGGGCACAGCTGTGACAAAGCCATCGCAGCTCCTCAGCGCCCAGGCAGGACATAGGGACGAGCCTCTTCCCTTAGATGGGCCCCCCAGCCCTGGAGAGGAAGAGCCGAGCGTTGGGCAAGCCACCGGCACGTGCCAGGCCCCATCCTGCCCGCGCCTGCTGTGCTGCCGCGGGTCCTGCCTGCCCCGCGGCCCCGGCCAGCCTGGCTGGGCGCAGGGTGCTGAGGATGGTGTGGCTGTGGGACAGGACAGGATGGACCGCACTCACCGCCCAGGTGGAGGAGCAGGAGCAGGGAGAGCTGCAGCAAGAAGGGTGTCCCAGCACCGCGCCTGGCCATGGTCTCCTCCGTGGCTTTGGCATCACCTGGAACGGAGAAAGCGGCTTGTCCAGGGGGTCGGCAAGGGCTGGGGACGAGGTGGGCTGAAGGAGCCGGGCTCCATTGTCACCGGCGCTTCCTGGAGCAGAATGTTCTTTCGCTGTCAGCGTCAGCCCTTCCCGCAGCCCTTCTGACACCTCCGCCCCCGGCTCGGCGCCCGCGCTGCCACAGCCGCCGGCGTGGGAAGCGCAGTGGAGAGACCCCGCAACGCGGGTCCCTCCACACCGCCGTCACCGTCCCGGCCCCGCACCCCATCCCGGGCACAGCATCCTGTGCCCGGCCGCAGGAACGGGCTGATTTTATCTCCACTATCTCCAGCCGCTGCCGGGCAGAGATTTGCGGTTTGAGGGCGGGTGAGCGCTGGGGCGGCGGAGGGCGATAAGCTGGGAGAGGGAAGTGAGTGACCGACAGCAGCGGAGCGGGACTGGCCGGGGCTGCGGGGTCCTGCCCACGCCCCCCCCGGCTGCTCCCGTCTGCTGCATCCCCTGCCTGCTGCTGGGAACGGCCCTGGGAACGGTGGCTGGTGGCTGCCTCTGCCCCTGCCCGGCCGCCTCTGCCCGCATCCTCTGCCCCGGATGGGTCTCAGACACGTTCGTGGCCCAGGAGGAGGTGCCCACACTGTGCCCAGCTCCGGGTGCCCACAGCTCCTCACCCCCCAAGCCAACATCCAGAGGGAGACAAAGCAATCGAGTGTGGGAAGTGGGACAGCGGCCACCCCTGAGCACTCGGCACGTGCGGCTGGGACCGGGCAGAGCAACCACAGACAAGGTGCTGCTCAGTGGGACCTGAGCACCACGCACCCACCCCTACCTCGCCTCCATCCCTACCTCGCCTCCATCCCTGCCTCTCCTCTGTGTCCGGTGTATCCGGCTGCCGCTCACCTCCCGCTCCGAGCGCGGGGCTCCGGCTGCCGGCGGCTGGCCGTGCTCAGCCTGTTTGCTAACATGCTGCTTTCCCCGTTAGTTCCTCAAAAACAGGGCCGTTAGTTGCTGTGACGCTGTGAAGAAGGTGATTGCAAAACACTTCCCTGAAGTCTACGACCCCCTCGCTCGCCGCAGGCAGGAAAGCCCAGGGGACGCAGACACCCCGAGCAGTGCCCGGCCTCCACCCTGCCCGCTCCAGCGGCCGGACTTGGCACTGCCGGGATGTGGCACAGACAGTTTCTCACTGCAACTGCCCTGGGGCCACCGGGCTGGGCTGGGGGACACGGCAGAGGAACGTGGGCTGGAGAATGTGGCAGGAGGCCACGGGCCAGGGAATGAGAAACACAAGAGGCAGGAGGCTAACTCAGCTGTGGCTGCCAGCGCGGTGTGATGCCACCTGGGAGCAGCTCACATCCCCAAGCCTGTGTCTGTGTCCACGTCCACGTAGCCCAGCTTGCTCCAGGGTGAGCGGCCCGCAAGATGTCCGAGGGCAGCCCACGACATGATGTTCCCACCAGTACATCCCAGTACTGACGGTTACTGACAGCAGTACAGTACTGACAGCAAGGAGCTGTTGTGTTATTTCAACAGCTCCTTGCCCGGGGCCGTGCCGGGCTGCTGTGCCCACCCGTGTCAGGCTGGAGCACAGCCCCAGTGGGGAATCCCGTGTCTGGTGGGACGGGGCCGGCATGGGGGATAAACAGAGGGTTGCTCAACCCTCCACACACTCACAACCTTCGCAACCACGGCGGCTGTTGTGCAAAGAGCTTTTTACTCTGGAGTCGGGGCGGTGTTTCATCTCCACGGCAGCCTACAGTGCTCACACAGCCCCACGCTACCAGAGCAGCCCCCCGGGAGCAGGGTGGCTTGGTGTGGTGGGAGACCAGCTTGGGGACATCTGGCATCGCCTCCTGCAGAGCCGGGCGCTGGCCGGAGGGGATGGCCTGGGGCTCTGACCACCGACCTCACAGCCCCGACAGTCCAAGCAAAGGCACTTTTCCCCCAAATCTGCCCTGCTTGTAACGGGTCAGGCTGCTGGCAGGGGTGGGGTGGGGACTCAGCAACCTAGGCTGGGGCACGGGGCCGATGCCCACCGCCTGCCCTGGCCGGGGGAGCTGCCCTCGCAACATTTCCCTGCGATGTAGCAACCCCCAGTACTTCGGGACGGAAGCGGGTGCCGTGCGGGCTGTTTACCAGCCGAGCAGGAATGTCCATGGGTAGCCATGGCGACGTGGGCATCTCCGTGGGAACCGAGGGCGCAGCGCTGCAAACACCCAGCTGGACACCGACAAGCGCCCGCCGCCGGTGGGGCCCCGCCACAGGGTGGGATCCGGTGTGGGGAGGGGACCTTGCCTCCCACACCAGCGCACGCCTGCCCTCGGGCTCACCTCGCCCGTGCTCCGCAGGGCAAGGGCTTGTCCCAGGAGGCTCCGAGGGTGCCAATCTGGCCGGGCCAGCCTCCCGCGGGCGGGGATGGAGCAGACGCCCGTCCTGACAGCGCTCTCGGTTCCCCTTCGGCTCTGAGTCACGCTCACAAGCTCACAGATCCCGTCCCTGGGATGAGACAGGAATACGAGGCAGGGTGCAGGGTGCCATCCCTGCAGAGCTCCTGAGCCGTGGGTCCCAGGCAGCCTGGCAGAGGGGCTGGGCCAGGAGGATGCATGGGGAGGGGGCTGCCGGGGTGCAAGAGCCAGCTGGGTGACAGAGGGTCCCACGGTGCAGAGGCAGGTGGTGACACAGGCCATGGTGCAGGACAGCAAGGGGCACAGTTTGGAGGGAGGGTGGATGCTCACGAAGCAGGTTTTGGGGTGAGTGGTGGGGCAGTGGCTCCCAGTTTGTGACATAAGAGCCTCCCAAGCCTGAGGCCATCAGGCAAGGGGGAAGGTGGAAAGGGGAAGCAGCTGTGGAGTTTTTCCTGGTTGCAGGGCTTAGGATGGAGACTGATGGCACTGGGCAGCAGCCCATGGGCATGGCCAGACCCTGCAGGCAGCTCTGGTCTTAGTCCAGAGGCAGCAGCCCCACATGCAGTGCCTGGGAGCTCTCAGCTACCTCTATGTTCCCAGTGATTCTGATTCCATTCCTGCTGGGTGGATCACTGCTATTAAGTGGAATAAAGTACATTCCTGGTGTGTATCAGCTCCGCAGGCAGCAAAACCCAGCTCCCCTAAAGGGATTTTCCCTTTCTTCTTTTCGTTCCCTAAAAGAATAGAATATTGCCAGTCATGTAAGATGCAAGATCTAAGTGCAAAAGCTTCTGCAGTCTCTAATGGGTGAGGAGAGCTGGTTAATTGGAGCCCAACGCAATTAATTTGAACAACCCCTTGCTCAGCCATCAGCAATGAGGAGGGAGCAGAGGGCTCCCCATCAAGTCACTCTGTGGGTGGGCAGAGGTGGTCAGGAGGGGACCCTTGGCTTGGGATGGCATCACCAGGGGACAGGGGGACATGGGCAGCCTGCTAGCATGGAGCCACTCCTGGCACAGAAGCCCATCCAGGACCCTCCTGTGTCTGCAGGCTCTGGTCACCCAAACACCAGAGATGTCCCCGGTGCTTGTCCCTGCTGTGCCACTGCTGGCTCCTCCCCAGCAAGGCAGCTGCAAATTGGGGAGGATTGATGGCAGGGTCCTAGAGGCTGACCTTGAACAGCTCCTGACACATTCCTGCAATTAATGAGGCAGGAGGATTAATTTCCGTGTGGCAGATCCAGGAAGGCCCTGATGGGCGTGGGGAGGGGAAGGAGGGGCAGGATGTGCTGCCATTATTCATCTCTTCTCTGTGAGGTGCCAAAGTGGTGCCAAGGGGATGCAGCTCCAGCTCAGCAGAGTGGTTCAACAGGGTGGATGGGCAAGAGGGAGAGATCTTCCACAGGACCACCTAGAACTTGCCTTCCCCTAAATTCCTGCCTCTGTTGCACAGGTGTCTGTGGCAGGGGAACCTCCCCATGTCCTTTGGCCGAGCCCTGTGCCATCCTCTCACCCCTCATATTCCTGGAAATTCCTGCTCTTTTCTGCTAAGTCACTCCAGAACTCAGCCTTGTGGAACATCTTCTCCCTCTGCCATTGCTGAAAATAAATTTCCCTTTGATGGGGGCCCCCATCAAACCACATGGGCAGGGGCTTTTCACCCCCCACCACACCCCCTCACCCTGCTGTGCTCGTGGTGCCAGGCAGCACATCTGAGTTTGATCCCAGCTGCCAGGGCTGCGCAGCCACTCCTGAAACTTCCCGGCAATCAGGCTGCAAGCGAAGCACTATTATTTTTCTGCTCTAATAAACACCTCTGACAATAATAGAAAAACCCCAGCTTTTATCAGGAGAAAAGGATACCTGGGAATTATTTACTCAGAGTCAATAGTTGCAGGTAGGGGCCGCCAGCCCAGGCAGGCACTGACAGCTGTGTGCGGCTGGAGTGGCCAGAGTATTGTGTGGAAAAGGGGCAAAGCTCTCCCAACTGCTCCCCCTTTGTTACTGCTGTATGAACCCCCCATCTCGGCTGTGCTGCCCAGGAACACCCCCTTCATTCCCTGTCCATGTCACTCCAGGACACACTGCCAGTGCCACTCCCCTGCAAGGCACAGGGGGCTCTGGGTGCTCGAGCTGTGGGGCGGGAACGTGACTTGGAGTTGGCACTTCTCTTCCAAGGGCTCAGGTCTGTGAGAGCAAAAAATCCACAGTCAATTGAGTTAATCACAAAGGCAATGAAATGTCTTCGTGAGGTTATAAACATCCCCACTTAAACCCAGTGACACAGGGAAATAGGAATCCAACCAAGCAGCCTCCAAAAGTGCCTTATTTCCCATTATTTTCATTAGCTGCCTTGTAATTTGATTTGTCCCTCTCCTGCTGCTGGCTTTTTCCATGGCCAAGAGGAGTGACAAATGAAACACGCACAAATGAGTCTGACAGTGTCCAGGGGGGTCAGCAGTGACGCAGCTCCCCCAGCTCCTGGAAGACGGCCGTGTCTGTGCCCTGCGAGATGGGACTGAAGACTGGGGTGTCTGGACTCTTGATACTGCCCAAATCTCCTGGCCGAGACTCCCCGAGGCTCAGGCTGTGTTCCCAGTGCCATCAGTGCCCTTCCTGGGGGGCACAGGGCGAGGGCCTGTGGTAGGTTGAGCCTGAGCGGATGGACAGCTCGTTTGACCAGTAGCACTTTTCGAAATTTCCATATTTAAAGGCTGGAGAAGACTGGAAGTGCCCTCTTTTTGGGAGTTTGGCCGTTCCCGCAGGGGTGGGGGGAAATGGCTGCTGAGGTTTTCCCTCCTCGGAGCGGCCTCGACCCCCCCCTCCCCCTCCCTCCGGTGCCACGGCAAGACCCCGGCGTGCCGGCGGGAGAATCTCCTCAGAGCTCGGCAGCTGAGGAACAACTATATTCGCTGCAANGAGAGCTGGAGAGTTGTTTTTTCCCGGTGGCAGCTTTAATCCCGGGCGGGGGCTGTCGGACCGGGGCTGAGACGGTTTTGGGAGACCACGGATAGCAAAGGAAACCTCTTTCTCCTTAACTAGTGGAGAGATTCTTAAAAATTGTAAATACTGACCAAGAATTATGTAATGTTATCCTTTGTGCTAGTTTGGGGAAGAGGAAAGGAGGAGGGGGGTGTGAGAGTAAAAAGAGGGATTTTGCTTTGATTTTCTTATTATTTTCTTTTCTCTTTTAATTCTGTTAATAAACTTTTCATTTTCTTTAAGTTTTGAGCCTGTTTTGCATTCCTCCAAATCTCCTATCTCACAAAAGATAAAGAGGTGAACTGAAACCACTATAGGGCCCCAGGGCTGGCACCACGTCAGCACCACCACCTGTCTCTGGGTGATCCTGTGCCCCCTGCTCCACACTGACATCCTGTCCCCATTATCTGCAATTTCCTTGAAAGCTGTCAGGCATCGACAGGGTCCCTTTGCAAATGAAGAGAGGAGGAAACAACCAGGTCTGCATTTATCCCACTAGAAATTAATCCCCCCTTCTTATTTAAAGGTATCAGTGAATGAGGCCAAGTTGTTAAGTGACAAAAGAAAAATGATTCTTGCCTTCCAGGGTTATTAAAATCATGTTCTACAATTTTAGCAGCCACAAGGAAGCCCAGATAATGACAGATGATGATAATCCATCTCCAGCACAGCCTGGTCTATAATGATACTGCCCATATCTCTTGTATTACCACCAATTACTCAGTGTATAATGAAAATGTACATCCATTCTGGGGAGCTGCATTTGCTGCCTCTGAATCCAATTCCTCCCTCTCCTTCCCCCAGTACTCTCCTGCTACAGCTGGAGCCCCCACCATGCCTGGCTCTGGGATCTGGCTCAAGGGATCCATCCTGTCCTTGGCATGGATTGGTGCCTGCGAGGGCTGTGAGTGCCCCTCACCTCGGCCTCGAGCTCCTGCGGCTGCATAAGGCCTGTCTGGGGACACAGGTAGGACAGGAGAGGCTTTGAAATGAGAATTGCAGGAGGAACCCGAGGAGATACAAAGCAAAGTGAATCCTCTCTGCTGGCCAGGGTGGCAGCTCACAGCCAACCCAGCCGGGGCTGCCTCTGTGAACTCCTGGCAGCTGCCTGTGCTGCCAAAATCCAGGTGAAAGTGCCCGTCCAAATGCTGAGATGACATAACCCTGCTCAGCTCAGCAACATTCTGCTGGGCACAGCATCATCCTGCTCAGCACAGCATAATCCTGCCCAGCCCCACATCATCCCACTGGGCAGAACATAATCCTGCTGGGCACGGCATCATCCTGCTGGGCCCAGCATCATCCCCCTCCTCATAGCATCATCCTGCCCACGACAGCATCATCCTGCTGCATACAGCATCATCCTCCTCTTCATAGCATAATCCTGCCCAGCACAGCGTCATCCTGCTGGGCACAGCATCATCCTGCTCAGCACAGCATAATCCTGCCCAGCCCCACATCATCCCACTGGGCAGAACATAATCCTGCTGGGCACGGCATCATCCTGCTGGGCCCAGCA
>VZTH01005126.1:0-55043 GCA_013397815.1 Aleadryas rufinucha
CACGAATTCATATATCACAGTTAGTTTTGATTCTTCATGGAGAAAACAGAATCTGAATGAAAAAAGAGAGTAGTATCTTTATACTGCACTCCAAACTTTCAAATAATGATTGCTCTAAACAATGCAGATCAAAAACTTCTGATTTTGATTGCCTGTAATATAAAAACAATTGACTAAATACCATAGAGCAGGTCAGACATCTCCATGTTTACCTGATTTTTTCTTCTAAATTACTTGTTGTATGGATCAATAATAAAGATTGACGAGCCTTAAAACAGCCCCTGTAAGGTCTACTGGGGGGTTTTTGGACTGTTGCATAGCTTTCCTCATTAAATATACACCAGTCTGATGCAGTTGTCTAAGGAAAATCAAATCTCGCACTAACATTCTTTGAATCATAGAATCAGTGGAGTTGGAAGGAACACTTTTTTTTTTCCCCAGTAAATCTGATGAAAATGCCTGAAAGGCTATGCTGCTTTTTTATTTGCTTGGGATTTTTTATACATTGAATTAAATAGGATCTTCTTCACTCATGTTTATTTTTCAACTTTTTCTATTTTTTCACTTAAAACCCATAGTAAAGTTGATACCTTTGTTTGCATTTTTTGTTGGAAAGAAAGTATTTTTACTCACTTCTTACTACAGGTGTTTGAAAATTAAGTTTCAAGGGTGATGACTGAGGCAGACCTCTGGCACACGGAGAAGAGTGTGTCTTTTATCATACAGTGAAGTATGTGATGCTGGCCACCTCCAGAGAGAGGACATGGGGTTAGATGGCCAGTGGGCTTGCAGTTCCTCATTACCAGCCTAATACCAAGAAGAGTCTGGAGGGGTATTTAGCACAGGTATTGCTCTGAAAGAGACAGTGAAGCCTAGCAGTATGCAGTTTTGATTCTGCCCAATACTTTTAATGTAACACTTTTCATTCTCTGTGTCTGTGCATTTTTGTGGGCTGCACTGTCCATATGGGGGTTTCCTTCCACTGCTGCAAAACTACTATGGAGTTGTAAGCAGTCACACACACAGATGGCCCTACTGGCACACTAGCTGTATGTGTCACTCTGCAGGGTATTAGTGACAGCATTCACAGGCTATTCACAAAGCACTTGGGTGAAGCGGAGGAGGGGACTTTGTCCCCATACTGCACATGGTGACAGTGAGTAGGGGATAGGGGTGATTTGGCAAGTCCTTGCCAGAACATCTTCTACTGTCACTGGTTTGAGGCAGGAATGCTGGGGCGGTTCACCACCTTCCAAAAGAGTCACTGAAAGCACTTAGGGTAATTCACCCTGCAGAGGTGCCTCTTTTTCCATTGACTACCAAAGGAGCTCAGATGACTGGGCCAGCGTGTTGATACTCTTACTGATATGTTGGCTTGAACATGCCTTACGTGCCTTTCTGAATTGTTAAGAGTTTCCACACCAGGGCTTCCAACTGTGCAGAGGTGCTCCCTGCCCCAGGCCAAGGGTTGTGCCCCGATGCTCCACCAGCTTATCAGCCCCATGGTATAAAAGTGCAGCCTGGAATCAGTGGGAACAGAAATCTTTGAGCAATTCCCAGTGCTTACGAAGGTCAGTTTCTTTGTGTCTCCCATCTCTTGACACTTGTGTTAATGCTGAGAGTGCTGGCCTAAGAAGAGAGGTTTTGGCTACACTCTGAAATGTAGCTCCTGCCAGAGGGATCTGGGAGTAAGAAAATTTAATCTGAGGAGTCAGTCAGGAGGCAGCTGAGATAATTTATGGACAGGGCAGAAAATACATAGCTTCAAAAATGTTCTTAGTTTTTGTAATATGCAAGAAGGACAGTGTAGTGGAGTGTGTATACATGGAAATAGTACAAATATTTTGCCAGAATCCTTAGGGTATTGGGAAAAGATTTCCGTTCTATTAGTTGACTTGTCATGAGGGATTTTCAAGGGTCAAGTTCCATATTGCAAGGAGGATATGAAACTTTTAGGCCATTTATTGCATGGACATGTAAAGCAAAGATTGTGCATGCTTGGAGGTTGTAAAAACAATTGGCTCTTTTATGTTTGAAAAGAGGCTTTGTGTCATGGGCTGTATTGCATCACTGAATCTTAATCTCTTGAAAGGCATGATTGAGAAGACGGTGCTGTGCATGCTGAAGGAGTATGGCAGGCTCATTAGAGGGTCTACAATGAACCCTCACAACAAGTGGCATAGTAGAAGCTGCACATCACATGATTTGTGCAGACTGCAAAATATGAAACTCAGCAGTGAATATGATACATCTTTTTAGAGGGGGCCAGTAAACTGAAAAAAAGAAAAAAAGAAAAAAAAAAAGTAAAAATTCCTGGGGAGCCTTCCCTCATGCTATGACCACAGGGAGTTTTGAATAGAAAATGTTTTGCCTGCCTGGCATATTCTTGCAATACTTTTCTATTATTCTCTAAACTTGGCGTCATTTCTTTGTTGTGAGGAAGTAGAATGACACATGTTCTTCTCCTTCTTCAGGTGTAGGTTTGGAGGTTCTCTCTGGAGACCTAGGAGCACCTACACATGCTTTGAAACACTGAAAAACTTTAAGCATTTGTTGTGTGGGGAGTGTTGTTCCACAAGACATTTGAACATGACATTGAGACACATATAAATGAGAAAAGAGAGTAAAAGCAGAGATGGATCACTGAAGTGTTTACAGTTCCTCTGGTATTACCAAGATGGAGAAAATAACACCACCATTTCATGCTTTTTAACAGATCCAGATTTCAGTAAGTTCTACCAGGAACCTTCCCTTTAACACTAATTTTATCCTTGTAGATGTCTCAAAGTGGTAGTCTCAAATGCAGTTTTGGTGTTCCCTCTGTCTAGGCTAATGTTACATTTTCTACCTACTACAGCTTAGTAATGTAATACAGTACATGACCTAAAGCTTCCTTGCACACAAACCAGAAAATTACTATTTTATTTTACAGCCACCCCAAATGCATATAAAAATCATCTGGGAAAGAGGTTTCTAATAGATGATAAAATAGCAAAAAAAAAAAAGCACTGTATTTTATGATTAATAGGAAGACCTGTAT
This sequence comes from Aleadryas rufinucha, assembly GCA_013397815.1. Taxonomy (NCBI): domain Eukaryota; kingdom Metazoa; phylum Chordata; class Aves; order Passeriformes; genus Aleadryas; species Aleadryas rufinucha. Next base: position 3,041 of record VZTH01005126.1, read on the forward strand.
AAGAAAATCGGTAGCAATCAGCAATCTGTATGATACTATACATTATTAAAAAAATATTAGCTAATAATATCCAGATGAGAAACCACATACAATGTTTCAACATTTCCCTCTAATTTTCTATTCCATGGCAACAGTGAAGGAAACTTTATATTTTCTTTAATTCTTTTAATGGAAGATTTTTAAAACTGCATATGGCACAGGGCAAAACAGCAAGTAATGCTTTGTTAAGCAGGTGACCCATCTGTTGTTCTGCTTGGTTGTTGCCAGTGAATTTTTAATTTAAAAAAGGAGCTATTTCATTGAGCAGTTTTAGAGACACACAGTGAGATTCCTCAGGCTGATAAACAGTGAAATGAGGAGTAAAGTGTCTAAACACAAATGTTTAACTCATCAACCCTGTACTTCTGTTAGTGGATAGCAAGCTATTAGTCTTGCATTTCCTTCATTACTCAGTCTGCAGCTTAAGCTACTCTGACATCTCTTTTATTTTTCTTCGGCAGAAAAATGGTTTTCCAGTTTTTACACCTTTTTTATCCTTGCCTGTGGATAAGATGTTCTCTATCAAAGATTCAGCTAATTCAGGTACGTTTTATTTTGTGAAGTATTTTACTGCTTTTTCTTTCCAGGCCATAGCAGAGGCTGAGATGATTTATTGCTATCAATAATAACCTGAATTGCTAAGAATATTCCCAGGGTTTGAAAGAAGGGGAAAGCACATGGGGAAGAGGAAAAGTAGCAAATCCTACCCTTGGCTAGCTTGCCTTGCCTTAGCCTACTTCTTTAGGTTCTGGACAGTTAATCTGCCTTATATATAGTCCCTTATTAGATTCTTAGGTATTCCCTCAAGACTGATATCGTAAAGAAAAGAGAAGATCAAAAAACCAACAATTTAGAATAAGTTCAAGTGTGGTTCTATTCAGAAAAAAGGGCTGTAAAACTAGCACCTTCAAACTCAACAGATTCTACTCACATTAAATTGTATAAACTTCTTTTACTGATGAAAATAAGCTTTTACTGTTTTTAACACCTGCTTAGAAAAGAGATGCCTGAACAAATTGTATTGTACGGTCTTGAACTTCATCAGCAAAGTCATGTACTTCTTAACCTCTGCATAATCATTTGGAGCAACAAAACTCCACTGGTTTTACTGCAGGGGTATTTGATTCCAAGGTGTCACTGCTTTGCTAGCTGGTAACCTTCCTGGGTCTACAACCCACTCAAAAGCTGATGAGTGAGCCTCAGATAGAAAGGACATGATCTAAATGCTGAAGCCCAGGAGGAAAGTGTAGATTAGTGAAAACTGAGTCTGAAAATTAAGAGTGTTTGGAACAGAAAGCAGTGAGAAATGTCAGTACCCTGACATTCAGAAAGTCCTGAAGGAGCAAAGTCATGGCCAGTGCCTAATACAAACGTGGCCTGTGCTTTGGTAAAGCAGTCTCCAGGCTACTTGCAGGTTTCAGTGTTGCAGATTTTAACATGAGCAGTCATGTAATTGCCAATAGAGCTATTTTAAGGAGTCCTGTAGGAAATTCAGACCTTCTGAAAGCCTTTCTAATCTAAGACTTGTTTAGAAATTTCCTTTGGGGAGGGAACTGTAAAAAAAGGAAATATCCAGCCCAGTAGTTGATTTCAGAGTCTCCTGAGATGTCCTGAAAAAGAGGAACCACCCACTCTGGATAGGGTCAGACAAACTCTGGAGCATGCAGAGTTTGCTCTTCTTCCTGCTGCTTCTTGGCTTGCTATGTGCTTAATGGACATAGACTGCAACTTTTTCAAGATTTTTCAGCTGGCATTAGTACTCCAGATTCCACGTGTCCCTGGCAGAACTGGTTTGCCAGAGGCTCTTGTCCTCCTGCATTGGTGCAGAAGGTTTGGGAGCCCAAAACCTGCAAGCTGAAGCAGGGTAGGAAGGTGATAATATCCCAGATAGTGGGTCACAGCATCACCTCACTCAATGCTTGTCAAATGCCTCTATACTTCCTTCCTTATTCGAGAGCTGAGCTGCTTCTCCCTGCTGTCATCCAGCTGGTCCTGCTAATAACAGGGATTTTTGTTCAGCCCTTCCTCCCTTTCCTGAGATGGGGAATGAAGGTGTCCACTGCCTTCATGGTTCTCTGTACTGCAAGAGATTGGCTGGACACTGCAGCTGGATAAAAACCTGATCCATTTCACACTGGCTTCTATGAAATAGCAAGTAATGGTTCCCACCCCAAATGGGACTGAGATGATGAATTCATAATCTCTTTCAACAGATCTTCGTATCGTTCTTATCTTTTCTTTCAGAAAAACACATCTTTGTGTACTAATTTACTCCAGTGCATCAGTAAAAATGGAAGAAACAAGGGTCATGCTTTGCTGTCACTGAGACCCTTGCTACAGTCTTCAGCTACATCTGGGCTTTGTGTTTCTTCACCTTTCATTTTACATAGAAGGAAAGGAGAACCGCATTCCTATCCTCCTGTAAACTAACTTGGCTATAAAGTAGTGAAGTAGATGTCAGCCAGTGACATCTGGTTTTGTCTCTGAGTTGAATGCTGGCCTCTGCAGCATGGTAATACTTTTCACAAGAGGCCAGAGGGATGGGAAAAAAAGAAACTTCTACAGGTTTGTCTTCTTTATTAAAACAAATGGATCACCAAATGAGTAGACAGTTCACAATTCATCAGGGAAAAATCAATACAGAGGAGGTTTTTCACTACAGTTTATTGGACAGAAAGCCTTATATGCCTAAATACCACAAGGACATGGGAAGCCAGGTACACCTCCAAATATTTCAAATAAAAGCAGCATTTTCTAAACACTGGCAGTGATTTTCTTTGTAAATAAGTTTAACCTTGGACCTTCTGTCATCTTGTATTTTTACACAGGAAATTAATTTTCTACATCCTCTGTGTGCATAGAGAAGATAGAAAGTTGAAAAACTCCAAGGGATTTCCAAAAAAGCCTCCAAATAAATTTTAAAATTAAACAGATGTTATATGATAACCATTAAATCTAAGCTATGGGTTCTGAGGTTATAAACTATACATGATGTTCTGAAGCAAGAGATGAAATAGATTTTTTTCATTTACTGAAGGTTTTCCAGATCAAAAAGATCAGGATTTAGACGAATCCATATAGGCCTTGTGTTCCAACAAGAGTTTATAAACATCCAAAATAAGGAAATGCTCTCACAATAGCTAGTAAATAGCCATGGGTAGAGATGTTCTGTGACTTTCCAGCTCTGCTGAGAATGCAGCTATGCACTGCCAAGAGCCTGTCCATTGAGATAGCCATCCTCAGAGGGCATTGGAGTGGATCCAAGGGGAGCTAAAGGGTGAGTAAAGGCTGTCTGCTTGCCTGGTCACTTGCTGCAACCCTTGATCCATGTCTGTAATTCCAGAAGAAATCTTCACATCTTGTATTTTCTAGTTCAAAATTACTATGTTACATTGCTACATTACTAGAAAAGGAATTAGAGATGGGATGAGAGATACCCCCTGTAGAAGACCTTCAATGTGCAAGGGAAACTGGAGACAACAGCCAGTTCACACCAGTTTTTCCCTCCAACTGGAAAATTAAGCAGAAATTATTGATGACTGCCTAAGTGTCGCAGAAATAGCAACAGCCTTCACACTATCACCCAACTTTTTATGCCAGACTTATATTCCCATTCACTGCAGAGGAATCTCGAATTGTTTCCACTGTCCTTCAAGAGTGATGCACTCTCCTTCATGGAGCAAAAACTGAGGATGTAAAAATACATACTTTCCATCCTGTTGGATGCTAGATTTTACCTCCAAATCCTATAATATTCTGTCATTTCAGTGCTGTAGACTTTCTGTGGCCCAAAGAAGGGTGACTTTCTGTGCTACCTTTTATCTTCCCAAATATGTCCCTGTTCAACCTCATTTTCTTCTTGATTTCCTCCATCTGGTTTTCATATGACCCTGAGCAGCTGTACAAGGTGTGCATATATAGTCTTTTGCTTGTTTCATCTTTACTGAGGTGCCTTTCTGCTGAATATCTGCTTAACATGATTTTTATTTGGATCCATTTCAGTTTTAATCTTACTCCTGGCCTTCAGGACAGAGCTCCTCTGTCAACTTACTGGTTTTTAGCAGCTTCTAGTGTGCACAGAGTAATTCAGTCACTGAAAAATTAAAAAAACCGTAACTCCATATGGTGCACAGTACTGAGCAATTAATCCCATTAATGTTAGCGTTTTTCCTCCCAAATACCATTCATTTAAAGAGTGTAGGGAAGTCTGAGAAAGTAGGAGGATTATTTCTTTTGCATATTTCTTTTTCCTTGGAAACATCAGGCAGTGCATTTTGGTGTTTCTGCTTTCCCTGGAAAGGAGAAAACATCAGGAACATTTAAGGGGCTGTGAAAATATACCACATTGCCCAAAAGCTCAAATTAAAGAATGCATGATTCCACAGCAGCCTGTGAGGCTGTCCTCTGAATGCTCTAAACCCCTAAGAGTGCTTCTCTTTTTGGAGGGGCTGCAGAAGCACTAATGGAAGAGCCAGAGCTGGCCTCCAGTTCAGGTTCATGGCTGCCATGAATTACGGCATGGACTCTGTTCATACTCCCTAACTCCACCTCATGCCTTCCCTATCTGGTCTTCTTTGATCCCTACCAAATCAGCAGACCAGTATTAAATCTGTATCATAATTTGTTATGATTGTTGTATTTTTTTTCCATGAAAACTTACGTTTTCTAAGGATTCCTTTGTGTAATTCTGGGGAAAAGAGAAGTCCATAATCTTGTTTAGAAATATCCTACGTACAGTGTGTTTTCTGGCATTTTATACCAAAGCTATTAATTTAATGCTGTTTTCCTCACCCAGCCACAGAGCTCTACTTTTTGGGATAAATGCCAGCACTTGGCACATAATGCATGGTTGATTGTGACTTGCTAGACTGACTACTGCATTGGACAAGGTACAGATGGATGTAGAGACTATTTTTAGGCAAGTCCATCACAGAAAGAATCAATGGTTTAAGGATCAAGTTGGCTCTACAGAGGTGCTGAGACATGGGGAATATATTGCTGTAATGCCATTAGGTTGGGCTCTTTTTTTTTATTGTTTTTCTTCTTTTTGAAAGACCAATGAAATATTTGGATAAGAAGGAGACAGAACAGAAGCTCAAGCCTGCATAGTTAGTGGACTGGGAAAAATTGAAACAGCATAGACAGAGAATGAAAAAAACACATGGTAAGGATTCTCTGCACTTGGTTAGACATCTAGAGGTATCTTTTATGATGGTTTTGAGCTCATACATATACTTTGATGTGCACTGTGCATACTTTTATCTGATTAGTCCTTCAAAAAAAGATAAATCAGATCACTCTAGACACATCTGATTTTTTTTTTTTTTAAGAGCTTCAAGAGTATTTATCTTCATTCAAAAGGATATAAGTTTAACTTTTTCTCTACTTTTTAAAAAAATCACCTGAGACCAATTAGAATTCCTTTACTGCTGGGCTGATTTATAGTACTGTAATACAGCACTGAAAATATGAAAGCAGAGAAGCAGTATTTCAAAATGCAACATAAAATCGACAATAAAAATGTATATTTATAACCCGAAAAGTATGATTTCATCCTGGAGAATTACCAAGCTAATAGCAGTAATAAGCATGATTTTAGTTGTACCATATTGTACTTATTAAACACTTCAGGGGACTTGTGAATAAATCAAATCACAGAATAATTTTTGGATATTTGAACATATTTTTAGATACTATGAAAATGTGGAAAACTATCACAACTGGTTATCATTTGTTCATGTTTTCCAAAAAAGGTTTTAATCACAGACCTCATTGTTACATCTTTCAAGATACTGGGCTGATGCCTGCAGGCTGGAAAAGTAACTCCATTTAATAAATGTAGATTTAATATCTTTTGGAGATGAAATTAAAGCAGAAAAAGTATGTGTAATAATGTGAATTATACTCACTATCCCAGGAAATCTTGTTTGGTGTAGGGAGGATGTTGCAGAGGAAGGAAGAAAAACGGTTTAGTAATAAAGATGGGCCATAACCAAAACCCCGGAGCCAAGCTCATGAGATACAATGTGGAAAGCATGGATTCAAACTCATACTTTGCAGATCTATCACAGGCTCAACTCCAGCCTTGAGGGATAAGATTTTTCCTGTGGAAGTGAATGAGTGAAGTAATGGAGCTTTCTATTATTCACTGCAACTCCTACTACCTGTAATACAACAAAGTTCAGAGGACTCAGGTAAAAATGGCATTTTGCTGTGCTAGGTTCTGTACAAACACACAATAAAAAAAGCGCCCTGCTTTGAGAATGGTCCAGGACAGACAAATAAGATAAATAGATGGAATAGAAGCAGATACAGGTAAGTGAGAACACATTCTGTTGCAAAGAAGCTAGTAGAAATTGAAGTTTGCAGATGACTGGAGTTTAGACACACATTCAAAAAACATTCCCCGGTCAATCCAGCTGTGTCTGCAAGACAACAAATGAACAGTTGATTCCTTTAGAAACTAGACTCTGTAAGTAATCTGATGTTGTTTGAGCTCCATGGGAGCTTTTTTTTTAATGTCAGTTTACAATTATCAATACACACCACTTAAGAATGTGGCCCCATGTCTTCTGCTTTCTTATTTGTGTGACAGTGTGGTCCGTTGGAAATTTACAGATGTAGCAGATGAAGTCCACCAGAAAGAAAGGCTTTTTCCATGTTGACCTATTATGGGATGGAGCTATTACTCTGTAATAGTAATATTGAAAGCTATAGTAGTTCCTTCATACTTTTCTTTATGCCTGATCTTTGCTTGAAAACAAAAGAAGATGTTCCTTTGATTTTGTTTTCAGTACATTAAACAATAGGGTTGTAGGAAACCACTGCCTTCAACCAGCCTTCTTACCAGCTTCAAAGTAGCTTGTGCTATTATTTTTCAGTGTTTATGGTGAAACAAATTCCTTCATGGTGTAAACACCATGAAATGACAACTTTCAGCCCATAGTGAATTGTTCTGGCTCAGTTAAAAACCCTAGAAAATAAAGATTGTAATAGAAATACTAGTGGAAGTCTTCATGATAGTAGCAGGAACAAAGCCCTGTTGTAATGTTTTCTGGAAATAGGGCCACAATGATTTGTTCAGCAATGTGTTCTGATCTAAAAAGAAAAAAAGTGTTCCTGTCAAGTTTAATCCCAGGTCCTCTATAAGCCAGTGCGTATTTTCAGTAGATACTATCAGTAGACAAACAGCATTTAGAAAATAATTTTTTGTTTAACAGTACCCTGAGTGAGGAAAAAAAATAAGAGATCCTAACGACATTCTTTAGAAGAAGGAAGAGAAGTAAAGTACAAAGAATTGTTGCACTGTGATTTGAAGAAGGAAATAAAGCCATTATTGTCCTGACTGCAAGGGCCTGCACTGTACTACCAGTGTCCCCTGAGATGCTCTTCCTGGGTAAAAGAGCTGACTGGTTTGGTGGCCCCCCAGGACATTTTCACTGTAGATGCAGATGCATTTGTGTATGTTGTTCTACGCCAGCTTCCTCAGCTACATGCCATGAATACCCAGTGGTCTGGGATACAACAAAGGGGAGTCCTCAAGATATCTAAACCCCCAAAGACCACAAAGACCACAGGCTATGAATGCACAGGAAATGACATGCTGGAAAAATATGCAGAGACTGCACTTAAAAGTAAAAATTTATCTTCCAAATTGGTCACCTTTCTTAATGTCACTCCATCTCTCCTTCTTTTCCCCCTATTACCTATGTTTTTAATTCCTGTCTCCAATTTTAAAGTGTATTTTGATGGTAGCCATTCATGTACTACAGAGGAGCTCTACTCAAAAGGAGTGAAAGATTACAGTCTTTTAACCTGGGACTGGCCAGGACTGGTACTGTGAATATGTGATTTAGGTGGGAGATGTGTCCATTTTGCATCTGCTCTTCATCCATCACCTAAGAGACTTGTCTGTGCTCATTAATTGAGTTCAACACATCTCTGTTGCCTTCCTCTGCTGGCAGAAGCAATGTGTGAAGACAATGAGGGCAAAATTGCCATCTCTTGTTTGTTTCTTGAACCTTTATGCCTCATGATAAGGCAGGCTTACGAAAGGAATTATGTGTATTATCTCACCATAAAAAAAGTTCTGATATATATATATAATTTTACAATGAACTTGAGCAAAACCAAATGCTGAAACATGCTGGCTAATAAAAATGGAAACATTGATTTTTTTGAACAATATAGTACAGTATTCTGTTTTGTATTCCACAACATATCGTGTGAGGAGGCTAAACTCTTCTGGAAAGTTCTAACTGACCAGTTAGCTGGACCAAACCAAAATGGGCAGAAACTTAAGCCATATATTCCCACAGTCACTGCAGGATTGTACAAGGATCATCTCAACTACTTTTTTATTTAAAAAATGTAAGTGGCTTTCAGGTTTATGGCAGGAACAGCATTTCATTGCTCTGCTTCTCTCATTTTTTCCTCCAATAAATTAATTGAAAGTAAAGCCTTGGGATTTGCCCTGAGAGGAGGCACAGTGCATTTTTCCCAGAAACCTCTTCTGTAGTGCACGTTACTGGTAAATAAATAAGCAAAAACCCTGAAGAGGTGCATCTGTGCTGAGAAATGTGTGCTTGCCATAGCTTCTGATTTTGTTTAGTGTTAATTTGGAGACACACATCTCTTCCATGAAAGCTCCTAAGGGATGGTGAACTTCCTGTGTGCACATGTGTGTACTTACCTTTTTTTGGATAGAATAAATAGAATACATGAAGTCTGAAGCTCAGCAAATACAAGCTACATTTGGACAAAGAGAATTCTTCATCTGCTCATTCAAAAAACTCTTGTTATTTTCTGGCCCAAGTGAATAGATCTTTAATGTGTTCACCTCAATGTCTTTCTTGGAATGAAGGGCTTAAAGCAGAACACAGGATTTGAGGTGTGGCCTCACCAGTGCCGAGTACAGGGGGACAATCCCTGCCCTGGTCCTGCTGGCCACACTGTTGCTGATACAGGCCAGGATGCCATTGACCTTCTTGGCCACCTGGGCACACCCTGGCTCATGTTCAGCTGCTGTCACCAGCACCCCCAGGTCCTTTTCCTGTGGGCAGCTTTGCAGCCACTCTGCCCCAGCCTGTGGCACTGCCTGGGGCTGTTGTGACCCAAGGGCAGGACCCGGCACTGGGCCTTGTTGAACCGCACACCACTGGCCTTGGCCCATGATCCAGCCTGTCCAGATTCCCTGAGCAAATGTCAAGAACTAGAGAGATACAACAGGACAGGATTTTCTGGGTTTCCTACAGAGAGCTGAAGTTGGCCACAGTGATACCTGTCCAGAGCAGAGCGCTGTCTAGCTTACCGAATTGAATGCAAGCCACTGTCCAGTGTTCTTCTCTCTAAGGGTTTTATTGTCATCTGGCACTGGACATTCTCCTCAAAGTCTCAGACCTTGGAGACATGTGATTAAACTAGACTCTCAGTTTTCCTATAAAGCAGAAGGTTTCTGGTTCTTGTGGGTGTTGAGAGGATGTCTGAGTATGAAAAACCCAAGTGTGTCAGTTTAACAAAATACCTACACTTGTTGTAATAACTTAGAATTTTTGGGGCCCCAACACACCTTCCATATGTCTAGGTTGGCGGTACTGTGAACTGCAAGACCATACATTCTCTGACCTGCTTTTACATCATACCTGACAAGTGATGTAATTTTTGGTTTGAGAGAAAAAAATGAAACAGTCTGTATTCTCAAATGTCTTCCTCTGCAGTCCTTTTTTGGAAGTACTCAACTTATATCTTTTCCATGAAGGTCTTCCATTGCACAGGACATCCCCAGCATGTTTATGCCTCCTTTTGTTTGCCCTAGCTACAACTACCTTTAGACATTTTCTGGTACAGACTGAAACATAATGGGGTTTATACCAGAAACAGCATGAAGTGTCTACTCTGTTTATGCTAGAGGGCTCCTGTTAACCTTTAATCCCCCTCAATCTTTCTCAAAACAACGTGAAACAAGGTATTATTACATTCTTTCCTGTTGCTTGATGCTGGTTAATATCATAAACAAATTTTGCACAACTTGAGAAGCAATTAGAACTTCTTGGGTCAGGGACAGCACTAAGGGCATTGTCTCCCTTGTCTGTACCTTTTCCAGCAGCCAAAAAGGGTGATTCTGAATGGGGTGAATGACTTCCGGGGCAGAGCACGCACACATCTCATTTCAGTGAGAGCCACAGATTTCCCAGATGCCGTATAGGGTGAAGTCCCTCTGCAGCCTGGAGTACTTCAGGAGATGAGGGGATACAAACCCTCCAAGTGCCCCGCCCCTGCCGACCCTGACTCCATTAGGGGCTGACAGCTGTGAAAGACATAGGAAGAAATTAAAGCACACTGTATTAGTCACAAAGGCTGACGGGCCCTGCTCTCTGAAAAGTGCAGGTCTGCAAAAGAGATAAAAGTAGGAACCTCAAGTGCTGTAACACGCGGCTCAGAGGCTTTGTGCAAGTCTATCCTCCTGGATCCACTTGGGGTTATTTATTTACTTAAAGTTCGTTTGAAAACTGGAGGCTTCAGGCTACTTACCCAATTAACCTTAGCACCTGTTTTGCTGGAAATGCTCAGAGAGCAGTGTGAACAAGATGTGGCAAGGTTTTTCCCCCTTTTTTAAGTGAAGGGAACAGACGAAATACATTTCTGAAGCAAATGTTATTCCAGCCTGCTCGCAGGTCTGTAATGCTGGGGTTTGTTCCTGATAATGATTTAAGCGGAAGCTCCTGCTAACATCCACCACTACTATAGCAGAGACAATCATGATATCTAAATCAATAGATTGTAGTGAATGGCTGTTGTTTTAACTTTTGCCTGCTTCTGTTTTATTGCCTGATGGATTTTGGCTCTCAGTTTTCCTCTTCAGAGGCCTACAATCCGCACCAAATGTTTCACATTACTCAGTGTGAAAAACCTCCTATTCTATCAGATTTTTTACAAGTTCATACATCCGTGGAAACATGATATTTCATATTTCATTCTGCTTTGTGAATGTCATTGTGAGGGATGCTGGTTCACATGCAACAGGCCTCTTCTGTCTTTGATCAGCTTGACCGCAACTAATTGTAAATGGAGAACAAATGAAAGAAATATTTATAAATTTCATGGGAATTCAGGCAGAGCCTAAGCCTTTCCTAATGCCTCCATTCACAGTAAATGTTTATGGAATACTTTCAGTCTACTGTGTACTTCAGTATTTATATAGTTATAAGTATAGTTAAGTTTTAGCTTGTTCTGAGTAGATCCAGTGAAAAAACTCTCTCACGCCTTTCATTCTTTCTTCCTTCCTTTCTTGTCTTACTTCTCTTTTTCTCCCCAAAGCACTCCTTTCCTTTGTCTTTACCTTATAAAACAGGCTGCTAGCCAAAGAGAGGAACACCACAGTTGTTGGGTTCCAGAGCCTACAGCTGTAAGAAGGGTAAGAAAGGGGGAAAAAAAATGACCGTAAAATTTAAAACAAATTCTGAGGCACAAAGCTGAGTTGAAAAAAATCAAATGAAAATGTTGAAGATTTGTCCAAAATAAAGTCATAAATGCCCTGAGCCAAGTGAAACAGCTGCTAGGTCATGCAGGCTAAGTCTGAAAAGGCAACACAACAAAAAGTTAAATATTATGGAGCTAGTAAGAAGTTGCCAGCATTCTTCTTTTTGCTTCTCAGTCTCTCATTCTTGTGCTCTTTCAGATTTTCCCAGCTATACCACAGGTTGGTTTTGCAAAGGAAAACATCACATACAAATTCTTTTGGGGAGTTCCCTGTGTGCCCAATCCTCTACATATTTGGCTGTATCAAGAATATTGCAGAATAGAAGCAACTCCTTTGGCCAGGGACTGGGAAATGTACAGCTCACAGAGCCTCACATGTTGTTTGTCACAGATGCCATGCACGTTGCTGGATGCACTTGCATGTGCTGCTGGCTGGCAGGCACTGTGGTGGCAGACACGGAATGGGACAGGTGCTGGTCTGAACTGGCGCTGCTTCGCTGAGGCAAATGGAGGCTCTGGAGTGAAACATGAGAAGTGCTGAGCAGAAATGAGAGCAAAGCTACTTGTTTCAGCCTCTTAGGAAGGCCCATGTCTTCTACTTGTCCATCAGCACCTTTTTTAACTGCTTCATTCATATGGAAAATAAGGAAGGAACAGAAAGGCCTTGGAGGGCAGGGCAAGGAAGTGGGTGTGCAAGTGTGAAGCTTGACACCAGTGTAAGGCAAGAAGGAGGGCTGACTTTTGTGTGGAATGTAGGAAAGTAAGGATATAATTTGTCCCTTTTAAATATGACTAGAAAAAAAGAAAAACAGCTCAGACCAACTGTGAGGCTAGGAATTCATTACCATAATTTCACTTCTCTCCTGGAGTGCATTCCTTCTCTTTCCCCACAATTTTAAAATATTTTTTTGTGTTTATATTTCTCATCTTTAAGCTCACTGAGGCCAGGAAAATGCATTTTTCCTTTGGACAGTGCCTAACACTTGTGGGGAGATGGTGAAGAGGCTTGAAGCTTTGGAGCTTGTACAACAGTAAAAACTTGAATCTAAAATGATCAAAGAGGTGATAGATTTCTGAGAAAAGTTTCTTTAACGTTGTTTCTTTGCAGTACCCCCATATGTGAGAAGGAAAACAGGGTGAGAAGCTGGGGGGAGATGAAACCCAGATAATGTGATACTGAATTCTCCTTGAATTTAGTCTTCCAACTCTTTTTTTCCTCTTTGTGAAGGCAGTAACATCTTAAAAGCAGCTTTATGCTGTGATATGCAATCTAATATGCTATGTTTGTCTAATTCCTGAGTTCCTACCAATGAATACACACTTATGTCAGCCAAACACCACATGAATTGTAAAAATAAAACACTTGATAATTGGTATTAAATTAAATCACAGAGCAGAGATGGAAGATGATTATGGTCTGGGCTTTAAGTATTATTTGCCTTCCTACAAAGAGCTTGTCTAGTCTTCCACAAACCGGGTATGTAAAACACTTACTTAACATGTAACTTGAGCTATGAAAATTGTATTTCAGTTAAGTGTTCTTATAGCCACAGGCTTTTTACCACAATGAAGAGAGCAGGGAAGAAAAGAGGGAGAGGAAAATGGAAGTACTTTAGGGAGGACCCTGCCCTCAGGTTAGTGCATGCATGAATGGCAGTGCAGTGCAGAGGTGTGCAGAAGTGCCACCAACACAGAGCTGGCAGAGCCACCTCGGGCAGTGCCCAGCAAGACCCTGCTGGGACACTGCCTCCAAGCCACTCACCTACCTGCTGCAACATGCACCCCTGCTCTGCTCTCCTCTCGCAGAGGTCCAGCAGCTCTATCGCTAAGTGATGGGAGATGGTATACAAACCTACACGAGGAGAAAGAAAAGAGTGTCTTTTACGAGACAGCCGCTTTTGTCTTTCTCACATTGTTATCGTGACTTTTTCTGAACCAATTCATTAAGTGTCTTAGAAAAACAGACATGCATTAATAAATATGTTGTAAATTTCACCTGACAGCACATTCCCTGGCCAGCCTTCTAGTTGTCAAGGCTAGGAAAAAGTTCCCAGTACTGCTGCAAAGGTAGGGAAGAGGAAAGGACTCAAAGGAAACTGAACTAAAGGCTTGAAAATTACCCACATAGCTCATGCTAGTCTGCATTTTACCTGTATTTAAAATAGACTGTAAGTATGTGCACGCATGATCAGCTCGTATCTTGTCAGAAACAAGGTGGAGTCCACTTACAGAGAGACAACTGCTTAAGCCATGTTCATTTGATTATTTGAGATTGTCACTCCACATCCTTCAGGGTTGCATAATTTTTCCTGAGCACTACTCTTCCTGTTCCAAAGTCCTTGGACTTAAAAAACCTCTAGGGTATCTTGTTCAGGAAAAAAACCTCCAAAATAATTTCTAAAATTTCTGCACAGCAAAACCCAGACAACTTGAAAGCTGTCTAACGGGCAATCACACAGCAGGCAGCACCTGAAAAGGACTGGTCCTCAGGTGGACATATTTTTTGGTGGAGAATTTTTGTTCTGAATTGATCCATATTGATGGAAGTTTGTACTTCTGGGGCACCTGGGAGACAACTCACTTCTTTCTTCTCATGTGTATTTTAAATATATTTACATTTGTCTAACTTGTTGCAAAACTGCATAGCAGCAGTGTAGTGCAACTGCTGTAACTTCTCAAGGGTATGTGATGACTTGATCAGGAATCAAAAATATTCAAGAATTGCTATTTAACAGTGGAGGAAACAGTAATCTTCTTCCCCTTGTAGTTCAAAGGTTACATTCTGCATAGTCTTTATACTTCTCCAGATTTAATGCTGATTTTTCCAACAAAACTTGATCAGTCTTTTGGTGCAGTGAAAATATTTCTTCCTATTAAACAGTGCAGGGTGAACCCTACCGTGTTCAGCAGCACATTATCTGTAAGTGATGGAAATAGCTGTATTAAGCCAAAATATAGCAACTGACAACTGACAGACTGGCATGAACAAGATCTGCACCCAGATTTCTTACGAGACAGGCAGCTTACTGGTTTCTCTCAGCCTGCTTGACCACAAGTTTCTATAACAAACACAATAGCTGGCACATACTTGATATTGAGCAAGTGCCGTTTTATGTTGATATTCTCATTCAATTTCCATATGTTGGCAGAAACAGATGGAACTGGATTTTCTTGCAATTACTGTGAGTCTAGGATAACAACTCCTAAATCTGCCTCGGAGTGAAAAGATACAATGCCAATATGCAAACACAGGGTAACAGCCTGGAGACTAAAACACAGAAATACAACTTAACATGAAGAAAAACTAAAACTGATTCAGGATTTCTTGATTAGGTTGCATCATATGAAGGAATCTCATGAAACTTAAAAATTTGCACAGAATATGAAATTAGTTAGGGGTAGACCTGCAGTGCTCTAAAGTATCATCAAGACTTTTAAATGAAAACTATTAGTTAAGTAAAGTCTGGGGGGCTTAAAGGTTAAAAAAAGTTATTTTGTTTTCCAAGAAATCTCTTTTGTGAAAATTGCAACATCTGCTCCCATCTCTTTGGTTGATCAAAGCTGATATTCTTTTGAGATCACAACATTGAAAACATCCACAGAGTTGAAAATATGGTTTGAGGTGTTTTTTTAAAAAATTCTTGACTCTCTGGCTCAGACTTTCAAAAGAGAGTTATGTAGACTTAAGCCCAAAAGCCTTATTTATTGGAATAGGAATTTAAACAGAAAATAAAGGATTTTGTATCCAATTGATCAGCCAAAATGTTACTAAACTAAAGCTTAAGGGACTAGAAAACCCAGCAAGGGAACTTGGTATGATTATCAGTTTTAGCTGCAAAAGGGTTAGCATATAAACTGGAAAATTATATTATCTTCAGAATACATGAAAACAGATAGGGAACACATGTTGAGCCTGATCCAGCAAATGCTTTTGTACCTGCTTAAGAACCACAAACATACCAGTTGAATGCATTAAGGACATAAAGAGATGTGCTTTCAGGTCTAATAGGAGCAGTGTAAGAAGCTCCTGCTTTTCCTCTTATTGCTGTTTATTGCTCAGCCTGTACAGTGAGCTGACAGCACCATTCACCTGTGGAAGCAGACAGTGTCCCTATTTCTGGATCGAGTCATCACTGAGTGAGCCAGCTTCACCCAAGTCACCTTCAGTGCTCCCAGAACAGTTGCTTAAGCACTAATTGTAAGAAACAGGGAACTTTGGAAAGACTAAACACAGCCTGGATTCATACCAGCTCCAATTCCTCAGAAGAAAAATTGATTTTCCTAACAGAATTATTATTTTCTAAAACAAGCAGCAGTTCAGAAGATTTATTAACTATCTGGTATTAAAAATATAGACTAATATTAAAAAAAATATTAAAAAAAAGAGATGTAAATAACAACCAAACAGTGCTATTCTTTATGATTTAAAGACGAGTATATTTATATTTAAAGAAGTGAATAAATATATTTCTTGCATGTAGAAGAATTATATGTCCAGTAAATAAAATATTACAGTGATTTATTAAACAGAAAAGAGGGAGAAAGATAGAAGTAAGGATTTAGCAAAATCATTTGCAGCAACGTTTCAGGAGTGACAAATCAAAGCCACAAAATTTAGACAGAAAATTAAGCCATAGAATTAGGACAGAAAGTTGTTAACTGGGGTTTTGTTTCAGTCTGCTTTAGCAATGATGGCCAGGAGAATGATTTTGGTCTGGATGGCTATATGTGTGGTCCTAAACTTCTGCTACGTTTGAGGTTATTCTTATCCAGGATCTTGGCTTTAAGCACTTCACTAAGCATAGTAACTGTACATTTCTTTACTGTAATTTCTGCCACAATATGACAAAGACTTTGGTTTGAATTGGAATGATTTTTTTCTCTAAAGAAAATGAATCCATCTTTCTTGAAGAAGCAGTAAAAAACTGGGAACCACCAGATTTCACCAGCTGTCTGGACTTGACAGATGTGCATTGGTTCTGTTCTTTGCAGGACTCCAGGTGGGCTGGGTTATGTGTTTGCTGCCAGGTAACTGTACATTTACCCTCCCAGTCACTCTCTAATCACAACCCTGGATTTTCCACTTTTTTTAAAAAAATTTATTAACTCATTACTTAGTAGTTGTCGACGTTGACTATGTGATACTTGTTCTTGAAAAAATACAGTCCAATGCACAAACCCTACCAGTTAGAGGCACTGAGATGTAGTGAAATGTATATTACATTGAAAAAGCTTTTAGGGTAATAACAAGAGACAAATAGCACTGTAACCAAAGACTCTCCCAATGCTTTCAGATGAAGAAAATAACCCAGCCCCATTCCTGTAAAATTTAAAAAAAAAAAAAAAAAAAATTGAAAAAGTTCCTTCGTCCCAACCTTGATTGGTGTTAAAATTAATAATNCCATTCCTGTAAAATTTAAAAAAAAAAAAAAAAAAAATTGACAAAGTTCCTTCTGTCCAACCTTGTATAGTGTTAAAATTCATAATTACCAAAATTTTGTTGTATCCCCTTTTAAAATTTTGCTGGGTTTCAGTTTTCTGAGAACATTACATATCCTGTCCATACCATCTGCCTCATGAGAAGCAGCTCCTGCTCTTTGTGAATCTCTGCTGCGCAAAAGCCTTTATATTAACTGAGAGCACTACAGGCACTAGGACATTCTTTCATGAAGATCAGGAAAGCAAGAAATCTTGCTTAATGAGAAGAGTAAATGTTATTATTGCCTCAATCTGAGCAGGAGGTTGATGCCTGGTATCATATTCCCAAAAAGGCTGGGCAGCAGTCCTGCCTTTAGTCCTTGGAGGATGAAGGTAGGTCAACATCCAAGCCCAATCTGGTATGCTTGGCTAATTCACAAGAGAAGGGAGAATTAACTCTTGTCTCTGGAGGAAGAGTCTTCCCTGTGCTACCAATGTGCCTCTACAATTAAGATACTCCGGATGTGGAAGAAGAATGTGTGATAGGTGGTTGTTCCGATCCGCTCAAGGTGAGGAGAGGCAAGTTTTGCCTCGAGCCACAATTGCGAAAAGGAACTAGGTTCTAAACATACCTGAAAGTGAGATTAAAACTCAAACAAGGTTAAGTGTTTGGATCCAAAGTGATAATCCAAGCCTATTTTTTTCATAAAAGAAGAAATAAGGATAGAAAAATAGAAAAGTAGCAAAATGCCAAGAATAATTACAAGTAGCACAGGAAAAGGGGTAACACCACTCATGGGCCCAGCACTGGCTTATAGAGTGCAATGATTAAGATCTGTGTCGGGTGGGACGCGACTTTCCCCCATGACGCCCCTCTGAGAGTGGCCAGCGAGGGAGCGGAGCCACGGCAGCAGGACCAGCAGGGTGGGACATGGCCTCACAGGAGCAGCAGGGACAGCACAGAACAGCACAGACAGCAAAGACTCCGACACTTTGTAAATTTTGCAGCCCCTATGGTAGCTCCTGCACTTCCTTATAGAGTGTTTTCAGAGTGGCAATGTCACACTTACCTTGTGGCAACGCCAGCAGAGAACTTCAGCTTTGCTCACATAGAGTTTATTGTCTCTCTTGTTGGTATCTATGCCAGGTTTGCCTGATGTATCAAATATTTGATTACCTGAGGTATCAAAATTTGCTGCTTGCTCACCTGATGTATCAACTACAAAATTCTTTTAATGACCTTAAAACAGGGTGCCTCGTTTGCTAAAATAAAGCTGTTTCTAAAGTTTTTGGTAGAGGCAGTTTGAAACTTTAACTTTCAAACCTTAATCTTCCAAGAGGCAATGGAGAAACATTCCCTACCTTTTACCCGTTCACTAAAGTAGTCAAGATCAAGAAGAGGAGAATTCTACTACATTAGAACAAGACACCTGTATTAGAACAAGCACCACCGAAAAATCATGGAGGGTGTTAGTTATTTGTGACTCCTCACTGAGAGGCACAGAAGAAGCCATTTGTCATCCAGACCACGTCTCCAGAGAGGTTTTATGCCTATCAGTGCCTCGTGTTTGGGATGTCACAAAGAGGCTTCCAAGCTCAGGTAAAAGCTGGTAAAAGCTGAGGACTATCATCTGCTCCTACTCTTTCATGCAGGATTGAATGATGCTGCGACAAAGGTATCACGAAATATCAAAAGGAACTTTATGTCCCTTGGAGAGATGTTGAAAGAATCTGGAACACATTTAATGTTCTCTTCTATCCTCCTGGAAGGGTCTGGGACCCAGGTAGAGTGAGATGAGTGGCTAGGGAGGAGGACTGGCTGAGACTGGTGCCATGCTCAGGGCGTCAGGTTCTATGATCTGGGATATGCCTTTGGGAGACTGGGCATGTTGACAGCAGATGGGGTGCACCTGACAAGCTGGCAGGACTTACTAGCAGGGCTTCAAACTAAATTCAGTGGGGAGACAAGATGCTCTGCTGGATTCCAGTAAGGAACTTTAAGTAACAGCACTTCAGGGAACAGCAGGGAAATACCTGTAAATCATCCCAAAATAATTAGAGAGGGCTCTTCCCAGAAGATGAAGAGGTGGAGAGCCCAGCTGAAGTGCCTCTACACCAATTAATGCAGCACAGGTAACAAGCAAAAGGAGTTGGAAACCTCGGTGCAATTGGAAAACTATGACCTAATTGCTATCACAGAAACATGGTGGGATGAGGTACATGACTGGACCACTGCAGGTGAGGACCACAAGCTTTTCAGGAGACAGGCTGGGAAGGAGGAGTGGAGGTGTTGTGCTCAATGTTAAGGAAGGGTCAGATTGTGAAGAGTTGCCTTCAGGATGACGTGGTGAAGCTGAACAGTCACAGGTCTATAGAATCTGATGAGATGCTCTCCAGGGTCCTGGGGGAACTGGCTGATGTTACCAAGTCACTCTCCATTACATTTGAAAAGTCATGGCAGACAGATGAAGTCCCTGTGACTGGAAAAAGAGAAACATCACTTCCAGTTTTAAAGAAAGGGAGAGAGGAAGATCTGGGGAACTACGGACCAGTGAGCCTCAGCTGTGTGCCTGGGAAGATCTTGGAATAGATCCCTCTTGGAGATATGCCGAGGCACATAAAAAACAAATTGCACATCAGACAACAGTGTGTGCTCACAGCCCAGAAATAAAACTTCACAACTATGTCAAAAGAGGGGTGGCCAGCAGGTGAAGGGAGATGTTTCTGCCCCTCAGTTCTGTCTTTGTGAGACCCCACCTGGAGTAGTGCATCCAGCTCTGGGGTCCCCACCACAAGAAAGACAGGGACCTGTTGGAGCAGTTCAGAAGAGGCCACATAGACAATCAAAGAGCTCCAGAACTTCTCCTACAAAGACAGGCTGAGAGACTCGGTCATTGTTCAGCTTGAAGAACAGAAAGCTTTGGGGGGACATTATTGCAGCCTTTCAGCACCTAAAGAGGGCTTATAAAAAGGAGAGAGAGGGACTTTTAAAATGGGCAGATAGTGACAGGACAAGGGGCAGTAGTTTTGAACAGAAGGATTTTAGATGTTCAGATTAGATGTTAGGAAGCAATTCTTTACTCAGAAGACGGTGAAGCACTAGAACAGGTTGCCTGGAGAAGTTGTGGATGCCCCATCCCTGAAAAGGCCAGATTGGATGGGGCCCTAGGCAACCTGATTTAATGGGTGGCATACTGGCCCATGGCAGTGGGGTTGGAACTAAATGATCTTTAGGGTCCCTTTGAACCATAACCATTCCATCATTCTATGATTCTGGGATTCTAAAAAAGTCTTCCTGTAGGAATAACTTACATGTATTGCCACTAAGAGACTTGCACATCAGTCTGAAAAAAGATGGACCAGGATTTTATGAACGCATGGATTTTATGAGTGCTAGGATCCTTAAATTGATACTGTTTCTAAGTAATTTTGCTTTCACAAATACTGCAAACCTGAATGGTTCAGTTTTAACTACTTAAGTTAAAAGCTATTGTTAAAAACCCTTACATTTAATGGACAGCTCCTGACTTTTCTGATAATTATTGCTTTAATTCTTAGACTGAAGTTCAATAAAAGATAATAATATGATTGTAAATAATTGAAGATTGACTCATCAGCCTTCTGTACAGTTTTATATTTTCACATAGAAGAATAAAAAAGAAGGATAAAAATTATGAAGCATAAGAACTCAAAACAATTTCAAGAGAATGGAGATTATCAGTTTGCATTTAAATTTTTTGGTGATGTTTCAGTTTTACAATGGGCAAGGAAAGTTGTATATGAATGCACGTGGTCTATCTCAAAAGTCTCTGTTTCCCATGTCACCTTGTGTTTACCCCCATTTTGCTCCAAATTCAATAACTGCATGCTTAAAAACACGTCTGTATTTGTGAGCCAGGGTGTCACCTGCTCTTGTGGATGAAGGTAGAGCAGTGAACAGAAACAGGTTTCTGAAACTGGAGATGAATCTAGAGATGCTGCCAAATGTTTTGTCTCACTGTTTAAGAAACCATGCAGACAAGGCTGCATTTGGAGGCAGTGATAGCTTAAAGCTCTGGGCTGATTTCTGTAAGCGTGTGAATCTGTCTAAAAGCCATCAGAGTTTTACCAACCTCTTTGAAAATATACTTTGGTAACCCTTCTGATGAGACACAATGGATAAATTGGTGACTAAGTGAAAGTAAATTTTAGAAAGAGTGCCTATTATTGCAACAGTCTGTTGTAAAATCTGCTAGTGCAATATTCTGTTACAGCACAATTTATACAATTAAGCATAAATACATTCCTGAGGTATAAAAACATTTCATGCATTGTTTTTGGTTTCTTTGTTTTTTTAATTTTTTCGATGCTTTTACATCAAGGAGTAAATGACTGGTATATTTTTAGCCTATAGCTCTTGGCCTTCATTTTACCCTTTCTTCTTTTTGGCAGTTGTTAGAATGAGAGAGGGGACAGAGATGACTTTCCAGCCTCCCAAATTCTCCCTTGTTCTTGACTTTTGAACTCTGAATACCTGCATGAGTTTTCCAATTCGATGGCCTCATAGAGCACCAACCTTACCCGCCCTAGCACATTTTGCCCTGCAATAATAGCCACAGCAATGCTCCTGTTAGAGCACACACAACTGGCCTGAGACCCCTTCAGAAGGCTTCCTTCCGTACTACTGCCATCCTTATTTATCTGTTCTTGCTTTTGCTGTTTGATCCCATAGGATCCCTAAGGACTCCTACTGAACAAAAAACCCTAGTGTGTGTGTGAGCCATCAGGGCTAAGCTCACCAGCAGCATGCATAAAATGTGGAAGCAGATGGTATGTTCCAGCATCAGGCATTGAATTTTAACCCCTTTATGACAAATTTATAGGGGTTTTAATTACTGATGCACAGGGTGATGCCACTATTTAAGGTGTATCCACAAACAGTTGCAATATAGGGGTGCTTGGACCTGGGGCTTTAAGCTCGGTTACCAGGCTCTCAGCTTTCCCCACCCCTTGTGTGATGATTTGGCCAGACCTGTGGAAAGCCCATGGCAGCTCAGTTCTTCCCTGAACAAGAGAAGCAAAAAATGGTACCACTTGTGGATGCCCCATCCCTGGAAGTGTTCAAGGCCGGGCTGGATGGAGCTCTGAGCAAGCAGGTCTTGTGAAAGGTGTCCCTGTCCACGGCATGGGGGTTGTAACTGGGTGATTCCTTTAAGGTTCCTTCCAGCCCAGGCTATTCTATGATTCTATGCTTCTATGCCTCTATGATTCTGTGATTCTATGATTCTATGAAAACCCTGACCACCAGTGCTCTTGCTAATGTAGCTCCATCTACATTAGCAATCCTCTTGCGCAGACATTCTGAGTTATATATATATGTATTAACACTACAGATAAAGATGTTTGTGGCATGTATTCCTTTTACAGCACTTTGACTAGGATTTAAAAATATATTACCTGTGCTTAGAAAGTGAACTCAAACTGCAAAGTGGCAATTAGTTATCTTAGGTTACTCTCAGCAGGCAATATTTATTCAGATTTTTGAACAGATTTAGATGTTTATGGATGGGTAGCCCAGAGACAAAGCCTGAATATTGCTTTTATTCAGAAGTGTTTATACTGGAGATATTAAAAAGTTACTTTGGAAAGCAGCTCTGTCAATGCACTTGCAATGCAGGCAAATGTGAAAGTCGGTATGCGGTCAAAAGCTGTAGTCATGGATGACTATGACAAGTTAGAGCCTGCTCTACTCAGAGGACAAACTCTCTTTCTCTCTGTCTCTCTCCCAGCCTCCCTCTCCCACACCATTTGTATGGGGTTTTTTACACGTTAGTGATCTTTAACTTCTAGCTGGAAGCACCACACTTCCTTGGGAAGCTTGTTCCTGTGCGTGACTGCACTCTCAGTGAAGATTTTTTTTGTATGTATCTGATGTGGACTTCCCCTGGTGCAACTTTAAGGTATTACTTCATGTCCTCTCCCCAGACACTGGAACAAAGAGATCAATACCTCCATCTCTTCCTCCCTTCATGATGATGACAACAATGAAGTCTCCCCTCAATCTCTTATTTTCTAAACTAAACAAATCAAGCACATCCGAGTCATTGTAAGTCATGCCCTCTAGTCATTCCACCCTCTTTGCTGGTCTCCTTTGGAAACACTCCAGTATTTTCATACCCTTCTTAAATTGTGGAGACCCAAACTCACACAGTCCTTACGGTGAGGCCGCACAAGGCTGGAACAAACACTTTCAGACAGTTAGCTATGCTATGCTTAGTGCACCCTGGGATACAGTTGCCTCTTTTGGCTGCCAGGGCACATTTTTGACTCTCATTGAGCTTAGGATTTACTGAAGTCCCCAGATTCCTTTCTACAGAGGACTCTCCAGTCTCCTGCCCCCCAACCTATACATACATAGAGGATTACAATGTTCCCAGTGCATCATCTGGCATTTGTTGTTTTTTGAAGAAGATTTTTCTCTCTGAACTTACCTGGCCCAGCAGACTGGTGCAGATAAAGCTTTCTGGTTGCTGAAGCAAAGATCACACAGGAGAGTGATGTGGCCACATTCAAATATTTTATTTTTTTAGGCCAAATAACCCACCAATGCTTCACACGTGAGCCAGTTGTGATCAGCTTTTGACACAGAGCCTGAGTAAGGCTTGACACCTTGCTCCTGAACCTGTCATTGGGAGTTTACCCACTGTACTCACTCTACCTCCCTTGTTTTCTCCAGAATGTCCTAATTTCAGAATAGTTACTCTGCTTGGAAAGAGGGGTCATTATTCCAGACTAACATACAAGGTATGCACATTGGGGAAATATTCCAGAAGAATCCAATTAGACTGGGCTGTGTTTGAGTGAAACAAACATTCTACGGTAGGCTTGGTTGGATTTTCTCACAGGCAAGGCTACAGAAATATGTTTCTCACTTTAAAGAACTTTCCCAACATAATATATAATGATGACATGCTTTTGCATGCAAGTATAGTCCTGTTACTGAATGGGCTGAATGTTTTTGGTGGACTTGTTTTGTATTACAATTATGAAGCATAAAAGAAATAAATCTATATTCTACGTGCTCATACCTTCCTTCCATTTCTGCCCCTGACATATACTATAGTCTTACAAATGTTGGATTAAGCTTTCATCAAGTATTTCCAATGATCTGAACCATGAGATGTCATAGATTATGGTTTCAAAAAACCAGAATCAAGTAAATACATTCTAGGGCCTCCTGGTGCTCCTAGCTAGGCTATTCTTTATCCTGCTGCATTGATAAATGCCAGATAAATAAATCTCCTTCTCTCACACAGGAATAATAATGGAATCATTTATAATAGCCTTGTATGCTAGCAATAGACAGGAACAAGGAAGATGGTTTTCTGCAGAATGACTTGACCCGAAAGTATTATCCTTCAGTCAAACAGGTTAACCAGAAGATCCTGAGCATTAACTTAAACTGGCAGAGAAAAAGTTATGCTTAATCCATGTTGCACTTTTCACATTGATTCAGCTGACTAGACATGCCTCCTAAATGCTCTCTAACACTGTAGCCCATGACATACCACACTTAACAAGGCTCAAACAGCGTTTCCACTGTAACAGAACTAAAACACATGGCTTGTAACATAACTTTGAAACTTACAGCACTTGTGAGTTTGGACATGGTGCAAGGGTAAGCAACATGTGGTAACCACTCATCATGACCAAATGAGCAGAAAAGCCCCATCTTGACATGGCTTATTATGTCTCAAAGCTGTAAATGTAATTGTTGGGCAAAAATAAATTAATTGTTATTGCTATGTACATTTTTTAACATACTTCTCTCAGTTTTTCCCTCAGGGTTACTCAAACAAAGTCAGATAATTCAGCAATGTATTAATATCCAAGCATAATTCTATAGATGGGAACAGAATTACAAAAGGTGGGATCAAAAATGCATAACTAATGTAGCAGGTATTCAAGTGGATTCAGGGTTGTAACCATTTTACAAAACAACTTGATTAGTGAGAAATGTAGCACATTTTGTTTTGGCCAGGGTTATTGATTTAGAAATCTATTATCCTAATTTTAATTATCTCTTACTTACTGTTTCCTCTAGTTTCTAGTATTCTTAGTGTTGTAGTGTCTGTGATGTTTTACTCACAGAAAGGATGAATAAGCTGGGACCTGATCTTTCTCTAGCTAATTTCATTGGAAAGAAGAAAATGGCAAAACCTGTCCTAACCCTAGGAACATCAGGAGTGTAAGAATCCAAGTACCGGCTTTCCACTGCCTATTAAAATTCTGTGGTGGAAACGAACATTGCTGTCCAAAAGGATAACATGTAGAGGTATTTAGCACTCATAAAATCACCCACTTTCATACCCACTTTAATAAGTGGCTGTGATTTACATATGAAATATATCTGTAATAAATTTCCACATAGGATTTTTTTCTCCCCAGAAGCATGCAAAACTTTTTAGTTCCACACTGTGTGCTCCTATTCTGATCCTCCACCTGGCTGTGGTCCTTTTTATGTGGGAACATTAAACTAATTTTACTTGGAATGTACAATGGTTTCTCAAGATGATGCACCTGATACTAAAAAGCAGTTCACAAGACTTCTTAGGAAGACAGATTGTTCCCCAGAGGCTCCTTCTGCTTTGTATTACAGCTCATAGTCTTGCTTTTAGCCCCAGCTCATCTTTGACAGCCTTCTGCTTCACATTTGGCATCCTTGTGACATCTACAAAATGACTTGGGGGTCAAGAAGTCAACAGGCTTCCTCATATGCTTCTGCCATTACTAGTGGCTGTGTTCAGACTGTGAGGGAGGGGAGCTGAGGGCTGTGGGGCTGTGTGTGTGTGAAAGAGGGGCAAGGAGAGGCTGTGAGGGAGAGTGAGATGTGATGATGACACAGGGAAAGATTGGTTTAAAATTTTCTTTCTACCCGGGTTTTTGATGATTTCCACCCAGACGCAGCCCTCCTTTGTTCAAGAACAGTTGAGCATTGCTGCAGGTTTCTTGTTAGACCATACAATGCTTGTAACTTGATGATTTTTGCCACACTTGAAACATTTGTTTCTTGGCACTGGTAGATTGAAGGCTCGTTCAGGTACATAAGATTATTGTGCCTCTCTGCAAGGCCAGTTCCTGGAATGCAGCTAGAGAAGTGCATTAAGATATTTTGTTTGCTAGTCACCAAGAACCTTTATGTACAGGAGATGGAAATGGGATGTCTGAAATGTGAGCCTGGAGAAAGCTTGGCATGAAACATTTCACTTAATGAAAAGGATTTAAAGAAATATGAAGGTATTACGTTTGCTACTAAAATATAGGTAAAATACTGCTTTGCAGTGTCCTGCATCTAAGTTGTAACTCCAACTGGATCCTGAATGTTTAGGAACCAAACGGAATCTAAATCTCCAGCTTATGCTGTGGTGAGTATCTCAGATTAAAGTAAATCCACATTTTATCCTGCTTGTTGTAGCTAGGATGTTTTGGGTTATGAATGCAGCCGTACAAACAAGGTTTGAAAGAGGTTTGAAACACATTGATGAATAGAACACTCAGAAAGCCATTTTATCAGATACAATCTGATTAGAAATTTATACATTGCTGACATGCAGAAAGCAGCATCTACTGTCTGGCATGACAGAGACAACAAGTGCTGAGGTTCTTTCAGATGCAGCAAATCAAACATCATGTAAAGTTAATAGTCATTTAAGTTAGTGTAGGCTTCTGACAAATTAACATCATAAATGTATGCCTTAACACCTCAAGTTATTTTTATCTCTGTAGATAAAAAGTGAGTAGAAGTCCTGTTTCTTAGCCTATGCCCTCAGTGGGTGATTGCTGTGAGTATAAGGAAACACAGGCATTCTACCATAATTTAGTATGCATTGACATTCTGCTGCAGAGCTTAAAATTAAAGCAAAGTATTTTCTTACCTCATGCAACAGAAATAAATGCTGTGAGCAAATGTGAGAAATTTATTTTGGGGTATTTTTTATTTTTTTTTCCTTCAGGCAGGCATGAATTAAATCCTATGCATACTAGAAATTCAACAAAGCTTATATTACCCTTCAGTGTCTCTGTTGCACCAGTGTCAGGTCTTAAATCGAAACAGGTTATATCGTACTGCATGCAGTAAAGATTGGTATAAAGATATGATTTCTGCATATAAGAGCTTTCAAACTTCTACAGACTCTATGATTGAATGGTTGGGAGGTTTTTCCATAGTTCTGAACATTTGCAAAATACTTGTACAAGCCCTGCCTTGCCTATATCAGACTCAAATTCAATACAGGCATGCAAATAAAAAATATGTCAGTCATCTAAAGGAGAAGGTGATTGGGAAGTCAGCATAGATTTACCAAGGGGAGAATCATGCTTAATTAAACAGGTTTCCTTCTAGGATAAATTGACTGGATTTGTGGATGAGAAAAGAGCAATGGATGTCATTTTCCTTGCTCACTTTGATAAAACTTACAGTAATGCCTTTTGCAATGTTCTTATGTCCAAACTGGGACATTGCATCCTGAGTAGGAGAACATGTGAAAATTGGTTGGATACCTGAGATTTAAGGTTCGTGCTCAACGGGTTGCACTCTGTCCAGAGGTGGGTAATGAGTAGGATACTGCAGGATGTCTCCTGGGATGAGTCATTACTGTTCAACATTGCTACCAGTGGTGATAAGGAGAGGATAAAGCACATACGTCAAGTTTGCAGTGGATAGATAGCATACTTTATGTGTTGTGTGCGGAAAGCTGGGAGAAGGGCCTGATAGAACCTCATGAAATCCAGCATGGGTAGAGACTAAGCTGTGCTCTTGGAAGATGGAGATCTTCAGGGATACAGTCTGGGGCTGGCAGGGCCAGGGAGCACCTCTGGGGTGTGGTGTTGGGTTCTGGCAGGCAGTGAGCTGAGCTGGGTCAGTCGCATCACTGAGCAACAATGAAGGCCAGCAGCACTTAGTGTGATGAGCAGGACATATTCCCGAGAGCCAGGAAAGAACAGGGACTGTCCCTTCTGCTTAGCACATGTCAGACCTTATCTGGCCATGCATTTGATTTTGGGCCTCCATCAGAGGGAGGATGTTCAGCTGGGAAGTGGGGTGGTTTCAGGGATATACTAGAGCATAAGCAGAATTCATGAAAAGGAATAAAGAAGATGTAGTTGAGCTGTTCACAGTTGTGTGTGGTAGGAGGGTGACAGGCAGCAGCACAGGCTGAAGCATGAGAATCTCAGCCTGGAGATAGGGAGAAGCCTTTAGCCCACAAGGAGAGACCAGCAGTGGAGCTGGAGTCTGGGGAGTTCAAGCTATCTCTTGAGGTTTCACTTGTTCGAGTCTTGAGGTTTCAAGCGCTAGCTTGTGTGAAGCTCTGAGCAGCCCAGTCTGAGCCCAAAACTGACTGCTCTGGATAGCTGCTAGATCTACCAGCATGTTCAAAGACATCACCTTGAAGAGTTGTCTTTCCCATAAGTTCAATCCTTTCACAGGAGGAGAGTGAGGGGGAGTCAGCCTCCTATGCTGGAACAGGAGCAGTTGGTTACTGCTTTGCTGGAGGCACTGAAATATCAAAGCCCTTATGATTTCTTAAGAGGTCCTTGACAGTTTTTGTATTATGTCCTGTAGTTCAAACTGAGGGATATTTTCAGCAGGTATTTGAGCAAGTATGTCCCAATGCTTCGTCTCATGAAATGACCTGTAATCAAGAGAAAGTTAAAGACCTGGTGTGACATTTCTCCCATTACACAGACTTAATGCTACTGTTCTTCATGAACCCAACAGAGGCACAAGAACTGAAGAAAAAGGGACAGGGATAGAGATCTGGTACCTTCCTCTGCCTACTGTAGCAATGGTGAAATGTAATCCAGATTTTGGATGTCATCAAGGACAAATGATCTTCAGTGCTGCTTTGAGAGTGTTTGGCAGTGGAAAATAGGAAGACCATGAATGGTCTGAGTTGTGAATTATTCTTCCTAGTAGAGTAGAAATCTGCTCATTAATGTTTATGCCACGATACTGTAGATTCCCTTGTGAGCTGACTTCATGACATTACTTATAATCAGGGAAAAATATTAAAATTAAACTTGAGGCCATCATGAAAGTAAAATATGACATGGGCCAAGACCACTTACTTAGCCAGGACTGTTACCAGTTAGCTAGCAAAGGATGGGGATGCTGAAGTAGGCATTTCCAGAGAGTGACCATCCACTTAGAACACAAAACCTGTAAAGGGAATTTATATCTCCAGGTATGGATAAAAGCTATGGGTGCTTAAGTCCAAAGCTGGTAGAGCAAGGTTTTGCTACTTTCCAGTGTTAAAAATACGGTAAAAATATTATTCTAGGATGTAAAGAAAAACAAATATAAGTAAAATTCGCATGTATGAACAATTTTACTGTGGAGAGAATGAATTATAAGTGTATATTTCAAAGCAAAATACAAGAGAAGGTCTCGGTGTCTGACTTTGTGGTTTACAGACGCTTTTTATAATTTTTTAAATTTTTTTTTTTAAATTTCTGATTTAAAGCTGTAGGTGGTGTGGTTTGGCTTTGGTTGTTTTGTTTTTGTTTTTTTTTTTTTTTTCCTTTTTTTTCCCCCTGTTAAGAAAACCCAGGTTTTAATTGAAACAGATGCTGTTTAAAGTCAAGTGTGGTTCTCACTGTAATAAGCAGGAATGCTTCCACTGTGATAGATCAGATCAAGGAAGAGCAGGAAAGTCACTCCACTCAGCCCTAACAGAAGTCTCTTGATCCTCAGAAAAAGAATCAGACCCAAGCACATTCTATATAAATAACAAAATTAAGACTTTTTTTTTTTTTAAATAACAATACAATGACATTTGTAGAAATTTGAGTATCACTGATAAGTGGTAAAATGAAATGGGTCTGTTATTTTATTAGGCAGTAAGATGCACTGATTTTTAGATTAAACCTCTGATTAGAAGTTGAATAAGATAAGATAGACTTCAAAAATAAAATGTTCTTTCTTGTTGATGAGTCACTTGCACAACTGGCAGGAATTCTCTTCCTCTTAATGAATTTGTTCTTTGTCACCTGCTGACAGATCTGACTACCCTGTATAGAAAAATTCAGAAGCAAAGCCGTAAGCCACAGCACTTGTGTAGCTTCAAAATTTGTGTGTGAGTTGGGGAGGGAAAATAAAAAAATAGCTGAATATTGGAGCTCAGTGTAAAGTGGAAGAAATTTGAATTAGTTTGTAAGAAAAAGTATTCACTGCAGAAGTTGAATTTGTGCTGTTATGACTGAAATAACTGTGGGAAATGCTTCACATAAAGACCATGCTGTTTGAGAATGCTAGCTTTACAAAAACCTTTTATACAGCCAACCAAATTAGTTTTCAGTGGGTAAATTCTCTGCAATGTAAATTGTATGTCAACAGGCAGATGTCTGAAGTAATGAAAGCACTCTGGCTACATGTGTATTGAAGTTATAATAAATAAGAATGGTAAAGTTTTGTTATCACGTGCCAAACTCCTATTCTAGTTTAGGTTTCCAACAAAAAGTGTGTGGAAATAATCAAACCCTAAGAACATTTAATTTTTACAATAAGTTTGGTTCAATAAAACAGCTTACAAGTGCTCTCTGGAAGAAGAGATATTTATTACATGTTGGTGCTCAATATTTAATACAGACCTCTTCACACATTCATGAAAATGGCATCCACCCTTCCTTAGTTCTCTTGTCATTATTTAATAATTACATGTTACCTTGCAATCTTTACAGGAAAACCACACTGCTGCTTTTTAAAAATGTTGCATTAGAGCATATGGGTGTGATTGAGATTTTAATTTGTGTTGTAGTAAGGTTTCCACTAGCTTTTACTAGCAGCCACATGCAGTCGTGATGGGAAAAACTGGAATCCAGCCCTGGCTGTATGTCAGTGCAAAATGCAAACCTTACCTTAGTACTGAAGGAGAGGAGACACGGGTCTGCTCAAGCCTTTGGTTCCTCCAAGAGAGTGAGGCTGTAGGGGAAAAAGAAGTCCTCCTAGACCTTATTGTATATGATTTTTGCCTTTTACCTTTCTACCTAGTTGTAGAGACTGGAGAATGACCTGAGGGTCTCTCATCCTCTTGGGAACCGCCATATTATGGGATCATCTCCCCATTAGCTCAGTTTATCAGAGCATGGTACTAATAACGTCAGGGTGGTGGGTTTGATCCCCACATGGGCCTTTCGTGGAAGAGTTGGACTTGTGGGTCCCTTCCAACTCAGAATGTTCTGTGATTTGGTGATCCTTGATCAGGCATTTGCCCCTTGGAACATAGTGAAGGTGACACGTCTCACATGTCCACAGCAAGCTGCCCACTCTGCTTTCAGTGAAGCCAGTGGAGACTTGCAGTGACACCAACAGCCATCATGGCAGCTGACTCTGATTTCAATTCTGAAGAGCATATGGCAACCACTCTTCCCCGGAGATGCACCGCAGGAACAGCATCATCCCCTTGCTCTGCAAGTATCAGCCAGTCTTAAAACTACATCAGAATGAGATAATCAAGCTCTTTCTTTCCATGCAGGGTGACAGATTTCTTCCAAGATGTACAATTATTAAAAAGAAATTATGACCAATGTCTTAATGTTAAAACATTTATAATGACAGCACTTATGACAGATCAAATCCTAAGCTCAGCTGAATGTTCACCTCTGTTGCAGTAATTTCTGCCATCAGATATCTCAGTCACAACAAATATTCCATATGCAGTGACTTAGATCTAAAAGGGACATAAAGCATGGGCATAAAAGTACTTCCAGGAGAGAACTATAGGTGTCACAAGCAGTCCTCCTCACAAAAACAACCCATGAGAGTTGTATTCTTGCAAAGGATGCCAAAACGCTGTAATGCTGTTAGTGACTCTTCAATATTTTGTAGTAAAGAAGACAGACATGTTACAGAAAGAAATAGGTGATGGGCATCTTGTTGAAAATTCTTCCAGAAATGCCTCTCTGCTATGCCATCCCATCCATCTCCTCTCCTCAAAAGGCTGAAGAAGAGATTGCAGACAGTCTTCTTTTCTAAGGGTCAGCCAGTAAATAAGGAAGCCAGATTTTGGCTTGCTGACTAACTAAATTGCCCCAAGGGGAAAGGTTTAGTTACAGTTTAAAAAGAAAGCAAATATTTCTTTGGTGAGGCAGGTTTGGATCTCTTGACTCTTTAAAATTGCTTCCTCCCTTGACTGCTACATTTGCAATTCACTGTATCATTTTCCATTCTTAATCTAAACATAATAACCCATCTTTCAGCCACAAATAATAACCCAAAAAACACACCAGCATGCCCTCACCCCTCAGCCTGGGATGGGAAGCAGCAAGCTAGTACAATGAATAGTGACTTTCTTGTCTCCTACCCTGACCATGCAGGTAAATTCTGACTGTAATTATAAACTTCACATGATTCAAACCTTAGAGCTGTCAGCTAAAGCCCCGAATTAATAATTCCACTAAAGTGTGTTCAAACTACAAATTTTGTGTACAACCCAGTATTCTTACTAGACTTAGAGTGAGACTTCCACCTACTCCCTGGGATATCATTTGACTGCTGTTGTTGGGGGCTATAATTTCACAAGGGTGTCTCAAAATTTCAGCACAGTAACCCAAAACTCTTAACCTCAATTCAGCCTTGAACCTGATCCCCAACCTAAACCTAATCCAAAGCAGCAATTCAGCATAGCCTCTTTGACCTACCACTGATTACAGGCATTTCTAATGGGAGTCTCTCCACTCCCTCTCCCCCTTTTTAACACATCTACAGGCACACTCTCCCTCTTTGTCTCACCCTTGGCCACTAACAAAAGAAGTTAAAGGCAGTTGGGGAAGGGATTCAATTCTGTCAAAGTTCTCGTGAACCAGGATTAAAGAGGATTTTATTCATTCTCTGGAAAAAGAGCATGTTATAGGGAAAATACATTGCAAGGAAATAATATGTTATAGGGGGAAAGAATAATGTTAGACTTCGTTGTTTTTCTTCCATTTTCTGGAGCACTTTAAACTGCTGGTTTTGGAGTGTCTTAAAATTGTTCTTCTTGAACACCTGTAGAAATGTCCCTTAGCTTATATACACCCCCAAATTTATCCTTTTGTACGTAGATAAGACTGGGATAGTGCCTTGAAAACAAGTCAATAAACGAGGTCTTTTTCTTTTGCAGAATTCTTAGAGGTTGCTAATGGGAGCGTGATCAATCAGACAACTTCTTAACCTGACGGTAAATTATTTGTCAGTTTAGATCTGCTTCCTGAGAGGTACTTTATACCTCAATCCTGCTGAACTTTAAGTAGGGTGCATATAATAGTTTTGGAGCCACATCCCAAAGTCTGATGTAAAATTTAGGTAAGAGAATGAAAGTACTTATTCTCTCTCTCTATCCTGCACTATTATAAAAAATATTTTAATCCAATGGGGTGCTTTTTTAATTTAAAATCTGAATATCAGATTTCTGGGAAAAACAACTTAATTAAAAAACCCTGTGGCTTTTAAGTGTGGTATGCATACATAAAAATAGACTAGTTTACTGTTTGAAGAATTGCAATGACAAGTAATGAAGATACATTGAAAATACACTAAGCTGATGCATTGGAAAGAAAAAATTGCAAACTTGAAAGTATTAGATGTTTATGTAAGACTGATACACAATGTTTAGCAATGCCCCTTATACATCACTGCCTTGGCAGTTGGCATTAGCTCAAATGTGCTGCCTCAAGGAAAATCAAAATTGTTTCTTTGCTGAAGGTTTCCACCAAAGATAAAACAAACTGAAACCCCTTCAGCCTACAGGTATGAGAGGTAAATCATGTAGTAAAGCAAGGAACTGCCTAGCCACACTCCCTTCCAGGTAAGTTATTCTGAATTCTGGGTAGGGTTCCTGCCTGATTGATAAGGCACGCAGTGATCAGCCTGCAGACCCCACTCCTCCAGATCTGCTGTGACTGGAGGTGGAACACATAACCTAGTTTTCTAAGAGCAGTGATCCTGACCTGTTTTTAAAATCACACACATCTCTATTTTAATCAAATAGAAATTAGCACTCCCACGTCCTAATTTCTGTATGGAATAAGTCCTAGTTCTTTATGAAGTGCTGTATTTGGCTCCTCGCTGCTGCTGTAAAGATACATTGAGCTGACATTTAATTTAGTGCACAGCAACTCTCACTGAAGGAAGCTGGCTCACACTTGGTGTTGCTACATTACAAGAAATCATAAACACAGCACGAGCTGGACCTTGCAAGTAGAGTTTTTGTGTATCCCTGTTACGGTATTAAGTACAGGGAACAGAATGTAAGAGTTGTGTTACAGTAAAAAAAAAAAGTTTAAAAATTAACTGTTAGGAAACAAGCTTAACCATTAGAAACTAGTTTAAAAACTATGCTAGTCCTTTGGATATTGAATAGTCGTCAGACTAAGCAGTAGGAGACTTATGCAACTGCGTGCTCATCATGTGGTAAAATCTGGAATCTGTGCTGCTGTATTTAGGTTGAGTAACTGTCACAGCCAACATGATAACAAGCAGTGCCTGGAAAGAACTCTCCACTAGTAACTGGTGGAGAGCTCCAGTCCTATCAGGTTACCGAAGAGATGATAGCAGCTCTCAGCTCCACTAGCTCAAAAACCTAATGGAAATCTACTGGCTTTGGTGGATTTCCACAGAATCATGGTGAGGATGATGAGGAATGTAGTATTTCAGCTGTCCCAAGGGTGATAAAAGCTTTGCTTCAGTCTAGGCTCAGGTGTATTCAAACCATGTGAAGTCAATGCAGAGCATTCCCTCAGGTGGTCCTGCTTTCTAAGTGGTTTTATCCTGGCCCTTTGATTTCTGTCATGTTCCCACTGCTTCGCTCTTCCCCATATCCAGCCTCCTGCCTTCCTTTCCACAGGGCAGCCATGCTACCCAAGAGAAGAGGCCTGGCACAGGGACCCTGTAACCTTCCACGTTTCTCAAGGAGATCCAGTTCAGCTGCAGCACAGCTATTCCCAAAGGATGTGCCCTGTAGATTGGGCCAGCAGTTAATCACAACTGGTATCAACATCTTGTTAAGGAGGAGAAGTGTGATTTGGTTGCTGTGCTATCAGTGAGCTTTAGATGTGTTCTGAACTTGCCTGCCAGGTCAGGTCCCCCCAGAGTCAGGCGTCAGATGCCACTCTGGCTTGCCTAGGACACAGAATGGGCAAACAGATGCTGAGCACACAGTGGCCTGGGGAAGCAGGTTGGTAGAGGCCAGTATTCATTTTTTTGGAGGCTCTGCAGTTCAGAATGGAGACACTCAAGTGGAAGTGTTCTATATCTCAAGGAGCAAGTGTATTCTATGTTGGTATTTTGGACTGTAGCAGATAATGTCACTCAATTACAATTTTTAGCAAACCATCTCACTCCCTGTGGATGTCAGCCTGATTTTGACATTTCTTCTCTTTTCTGCATTGCTAGTGCATTCATACATTTTCATCTTTCCTTTTTTTTAAATTTTATATGTTCACAATTTGGGGTAAAAATTGAGTTTGATTCTCTCTTCCACTGCAATAAGTGCACAGAAGCCCTGAGAGTCATAAAACTCCAGCACAGAAAAAAAAAGTACAATAAAACACACAAGAGAAGTTAAAAAACCCAAGCTATTTCTGGACCTGGTGAGCTCTTGTGTTGAAGCCAGTTGCAAAACCATGAGAGCACAGGTGCATGCCACATGACCAGGTGATAATAAAGCAACTCTAGAATGTGATCTTGAGGAGTCTGATGATGTTTTGTGTCTGTAATATGTCCATCCCGAGGTGCACTTTGACATCTGTTTCATATTTAGAGCTTTTTTTTCTTTTAAACTAGTAGCTTTAAGGGAAGTCAAGCAGATGAATATCTACATTTAGGAGACCATATGTTAACAAGGGGCTGTGAGGTGACATGATAAGGTTGGTGAGGCATGTTCACCACATGCAAAATTGCTGAGCAGTGTAAGGGGTTTATAAACAGATGAGAACTCATGAGCCATTGCAAGAAGAAAACCTCTCTTGCAGGTTACCCTCTGGCCAGTCCTGAGGGTTTGGCAGGCTGACTTGTGAGATAATTTTATTAGTCATGGAAGAACTGGAGTTAGACAAACTCTCTTCAATACTAGTAAAAGCCAGAACCATATTTTTCACTGTGAAGGAGAGCAAGAAGCAAAAGGGACACCTGCTTACTGCTATCTTACTGCTCCCACTTGACAGAAGTCTTGCTGAAAGGAAGAGGAGTCAGGAGTGTAATGATTTTCCTTGATAGGAAATATTTGCTGTATCCAAAGTAAAAAACCAAGCACTAGAGAAGAACTGGTTGTGAAGCCTCAGTCTTGAAGTAAGTCAGAAATAGGAGTGGCTGATTTCTCACAGAAAATAAATATCTCTTGGGAACATTGGTTTGAATAGTCTGATACAGTAGTCACTTACTTCTCCATTATGTTGATATGTACCCTGTTTTGTTTAAGTCTTGCAGTGTCACCACAAATACAAGACACAATGCCACTAATGCAACTTTGCTTGATGTTACATTGCAGATTAGGTTGTGCACAGCTCATCATGGCATAATACTGGTCTTGTGATCTACTACTGCATGAAGAAGATAGTGGAGACATTTCAACAACAGTGACCTGTTACACATGTAACTCCACTGACTAAGGCATCAGTCTGTTTAAGAGGTTTTTTTAATCTCTTTTCTTTTATTTTTTGCAGGTGGTGTGGAAAGATTTTAAAGACAGCTCTGGTGTTATATTAGATGTACTAATATTTGGACAAGAAAACACTTATTCTTTTTGCAAATCATTCAGATGACATATTTCTACAAATAATATCTCAGGTCTTCTCAACAGCATGCAAGAGTTTTGTATTGACCATTCATGAGTCTCCTAGTGGGACTCAGGAGTTCTCAACCCTTTGTCTGTTGCCCTGCATTAAGCAAAGTGGGCTGTTGAGTTAAAAAAATCCTTCAAATTGCAATGAAAATAATCCAGTTTGAAGATTTGGCTATAATCTGGTGCCAAGGAAAGGTTTCAAGCATATCACAATAATAAAAAAAATTACATTTTTGGTGGCTCTAAAAATAAACAAAGAAATAGATGGTTGAAGGAAATAATTACGATTTGAGTCCTTTATAAGAGACATTAGAATTATTACAAATTTATCAGCTTTTTGAAAAAGATAACCTCATGAACAGCTGTACAGATGGCAAGACCTGTTCATTTCTTGCATACTCTTTCAGAAGGAAATAAAAATATCAAACACAGGGGAAAATATATGGTATCTGTGTCAATAACATGACCAACCAGAGAGAAATTGTTTTGCCTAGATATTGTGAAATATGGATTACCCTCACAGCCCTGACTAAAATACTTTGCAACATCTTCCTCTGTACTCCTGGATTTGAGATAATTTCTCCAGTAATCTTTGTCTGAAAAAGTCGTCCTTTACATCTGAGTTTCTTATTGAGATTATACAGTTGTGGACCACACAACAGTGATTCTGTAGGTAAATTTATAGGGGAAACATGAGAAGGAATTTGGAATTTCACTGAAAAATATTTAATAGTGACTTTGAGCTGAGAGTTTTCATTGGAATTTATCAGGTTTTGATAAAATTTTTGTGATAAGGTTTTTGGGGTTTTTGTGATAATTTTTGTTTCTCAGGCTCAGGAAATAATTTCAAATGAAGACCCCCAAGAAGAATGACTCATTCTAGAGTCTTAGAAAAGTGTGCAAGAGTCAATTTTCTTTCCATCCATGGACTTTGCTATCCATCAGGCTATTGGTTCATTTAGGATGAATACAAGGATGTGGATATGGAGGGGATCATCTGTAACACCAGGTCTAGTCCTCCGCCAACTTCACACTACCAGCCAAATTTAGAAAATCCAAGGTCTCTTTCACAATGCTATTGCCATCTTGATCCACAACATTGTTTTTAACATGTGGCAGTAAAATGAGAAGTGGTACGAGCTGGTGAAAGCCACAACTGAAATGATCTACAGAGAGAAAGCAGCAAAGATCCCAACATGCAATTATGGTTATATGGTTATTAAATCTGCTCCATTTAACATAATTAAGTAAATATTTGTTGGGTCAAAGGAACTTTGGCCTCTGTGTTACAAATGTTTAGCATTCATATGGAAGTGGTTAAACTAGTTTGATAATGGGCCTTCTAAGTCACTGTGGTGCTCTAGCTCATTCTGATGCCCCTTTTTTAATCAAATACCTGTTTCAATATGACATCTTAAATCTGCCAAGCTGAGTGCACCCACTTTATTTCAAAGACATTGAGAATGTTAGCAAACTTTCAGACAAAATGGGGCTGAGTTTGGATTTTGTAATGAAACCCAAAACCAGACAGGTTTCTCTTGGTTTTGTGTTTCATTGCAAGAAACTCTAAGATGAGTACAGCCCAGAGTGCATACATTCACGATCAGCAGTAAATGTGCAGAGAAAGAAACAGTAGAACAGACATCAGATTTTTCTCTGCAGTCAGCAATGCCTGGAAAGCTGCCCTGCTTCATTGCAATGCAGATTTGCAGACTTTGGCCCAAAAAAGACATGTTGGCGAAGTTTGATACTGAAAAGTAATCTTCTTCAGGAAATGAGTACCAAAGAATTGTTATACCACGTAATAAGAAAGAAACAATAAAGATCCCTGGCAAGAAAGTAGTTCTGGGTTGATGGACAACAGTCATTATAAACTGGGCTTTCAAATAAAAATACCTTCATCCTTTTAAAAGGGTTTCTGTATTTTAAATATGGACGTTTGCATTTCAGACTGGAGAGCTTCCAAGTGACCTCCTGACTTTAAAGGTTAAGCGCTGTGAGAGAACAATTGCAGACACTCAGAATGAGGAGGAAAATATGATTTTATAGCTGGAACAGACTATAGAGTATCTCTTCTAACATTTCAAATTGGAATTAAACAGGTAACTCTTGGGAATGGTTCAAAACCAGCCAAGGCTGAAGAAATGAATGAATCTACTCATTATATTGCTTCACAAACACTAGTGCCCCAGTCACTCCACTTAAAGACAATGAGTAAGGGCTTGTCTGTACTAAGTGTGTGATGATGATGACAAAACTGCAAGTACATAAAAGGCTGTGACAACAGTTCTGGTGGAGTAATCAATTATCCGGTTAGCTATGACAAGATCTGTGTGCGAATTAATCAAAGTAAAAAGGCAAGAATCGCAAGAAAAATAATCAATGCAGACATACTTCTCCCTTGTTGGGCCACTGAACGCTGGCCCTCATTTCAGCTTTCTTAAGGCCTTGTCTTTCCCATTTCTGTTTACATTGTCATTGGTTTAATATAGGAAAGTGCACTCTGCCCCTAGGTTAGTGGTTGTCACATTGCAACAGATGTGGGGAAGATTAGTACAAGTGCTGCAAGGGGTCTGAACAGAGCTGAAAATGATCCATCAAGATTCAGTAAAAGACAGGAGAAGGTAGGAGAGTGTTACCACCTCATCTTCTCTTATCTCAGAAACCTATCAAAACATACCTCTTCTCAAATTCTGTTGCTTTTACGAGGTGATCATCCACACTGTGAGTATAGAAAAAAGATGAGCCTCTTTTTCTGGTGGGCCCTTCCACCTGAAACTTTATGCACTTTTTTGGTGGCGAGATATTTTTCAGAAAGGTCTGCTGGCAGAAACTGATATGGAAAGGAAACATTAGAAATCCATGTCTATAGGTAACTACAGTAATGAAAATGTGAATGACTATAGTCTTCGCTAGTTTACACATTGTATTAACATTTTCAGTGTTACTAAATAATTTAAAAAAATTGACTAGGTTTAAAATTAATGATGGAAATTCTTCTCAGCACCACATATTCAGAAAAGAAATAAATTGGTCTATTTTGATGTTTATAATGGCAGATTCTATTCATAACATTAGTGGACCAAAAGCAGGATATAAAGTCCCATCATCCTAGCTGAGGCAGTTTTGAGCATCTGGAAATTGTTGTCAATCTGATTTCAAAAGCAAAACTAAGTAACAAAGGGATTTGAATTCCCTAGAGAGTTCATGATATAGACATACACTAAGTAGCTTTGTCTCCTCAGACAGAGTTGACACTCTGTTTGCATACATGTGCATGTGTGTGCAATCAGTGCAATGGAAATACAGGAGAGACAATTTCTTGTTCCTGTACAGGCTTCTAGGCTTCAGCTTAAGCAATTTTATTTGGGGCTGGGATTATATTTATAGTATATTTTATGTTTCATTATTATTCATAAAACTGACACATGAAAAGATACAACATTGTAGGTTACTTTGAATTTTATTTGCAATATATGTTAGTCAGCGAAGAGATGGTGAATATCTCCTACAAGATGATGTACTACACTGAACTCCATTGAAGAATCACAGTTCCAGTTTGCTAAAATTCATTCAGAATTTATGAAACAAATCTTATTATCACTGCTACCTGTATGAAAAACAGACCCAGCATGATGAAGAAGCCAGACCTCCTGGGGGAATGAATACATCAGATTCTCCTGGTGTGAAGCAGCACTTTGAGTTGGTTGAGGTGCATAAGTCAGAAGCTGGGATTCTTATGCAAGACTCATAGAAGAAATCACAATTTTCCTTTGCTTTTCCGGTGTATCTTTCTTGACAGTGAAAATCAGAGCCGCCAGTTGTTGTCTCTGTGGGCCAAAGCAGCATGAAATCTAATCTTCCCATGGTCAGTGAAGGCTAGAAAAAGAAGTGACTGGACATGATGACATTAAAATTTTAGAAAAGATCATATCCTCTTATAGCACAAATACACACATTTTCTGTTGTGCTTGCCAGCTATCTCTTTTATCATGAGAGAAACACGGTCATAAAATGTTCATCCTTGCAATATCATAATGAGGTGTTTATAAAAATAATATCATTTTTGTTGAGTATTAAGTATGATGTATCTGGAGATGAAATCTATCCAGATATATTACTGATTGCTGAAGTTTCACAAACATATTTAAAACACAGGTTCCATATTTGTTCATCATGCTATGAAAGGAGTGGAAACGATCCATATAATATAAAAATTAGAAACATAATTTAGTGTTTATAAAATTGGAGAAAAATACTCTAACTCAGAAAATGTGTAAGTGACTTTTTGTAGAACTGCTGTGTTAAAAACAGCTCAGTCACTAAAGTAGCCAAACCACACCTGGTGTATGAAATGATGAAACATTTGAAGAGAAACATTTAGACCTGCCACTGCTG
Source organism: Aleadryas rufinucha (assembly GCA_013397815.1). Lineage (NCBI taxonomy): Eukaryota > Metazoa > Chordata > Aves > Passeriformes > Aleadryas > Aleadryas rufinucha. The sequence continues at coordinate 44,170 of VZTH01005126.1, forward strand.
TTTTAGGAGAGTTGAGCATACTACAAAGAAGGACACAACCTGAGTGTCTTTCCCAGAGAGCCCAGCCTCCCTCTTGAGCATGTGGGGTCTTGTGAACAGCAATTCTGTAGGGTCTGACAGAGAAGTACACAGAAATAGAGACATATTAGTCATTTGTCTTGCAGTTTCTCTCTTTTTATTGTTTGATCCATCTGAAATGACCAAAGGAGATAAGCCAGTTTATTATACATATCCTGAGCTTGAATCTCCAAAAAAGGCTTTATTTAATTTTTTTATGTTCAGGCTTTATCTGCACCTCTTACGTGCTTGGCCCCTTCGCTGAAGTGTTCCTGAAGTTAGTGACATATAGGTCAAAGGAAGCTTTTTTTTATACTGCATCACACATGGAAATATGAAAAATGTTTTAAGAAATGGAAAGGTTTTCTCAGTTCTGTTAGCTGAACCCTGCTTACTGCCTGGTGTGATGGGGGATGGCAGACTACTAGAGGAAACATGCAGATGGCATAAGAAACACATATTTAAAGTTCTGTCCAGCTGCACCATATTGTCTGGTTATCAAGGGAATTGTGAAGAAATAAGAGATTATGGGGGAATTCTGAGCGCAGATTTTTCTTGATTGCAGGGCAGGAACTGCTGCAAACATTCAAATCTAAATAAACCACGACTTGTAGACATAAATAAGATATTAAATATTCCTGGAGGTGTAAAGAAGTGGCTTGGCCTATTCCAAGGCCTGCTGCTGGACAGCTGCAGCGCAATTAACCACAAGGCCATCCGAAGTTTGAGCTGGGTCTTATGGGTTTTGTTGTTTCACCTCCATCTGCCAAGTAATTCTTCAGTAAGCTGACATCACACGTATCATCTTTCCTTGCAAGAACACATTGTATGCTCCGTGTCCTACAGATTTTTTTTCTCAACATTTCTTTTTTAACAGGAAAAAACAGTCCTTTACAGGTGGTTTTTGTGATGCTTGGGAAAGGAAAGTGACATCACACTCTGTACCAAAGTTTCTGGATGTGACATCATGGTCTGAAATACACAGTAAATCTGTTATTTACACAATGGTATCAAGTCTTTAATTATAAAATGCAACAACTTTACTCTCCCTGGTATTTGCCAGTTTTTTTTCTGATGCTGTCACCAGTTCAGGGAGTTTTGACATTTGTATGAACTAAGCTAGGATTTATCATCTTACACTTCTAACTTTTTTTCAATTATTACAATTGCATTCATGTTATGATTGTATCTGATGGAATCCTGGAAATGCATCCCACTGCATAATGGCATTAAAAAACCCCACACCTTAGAAGTAGACAAGGAGGTAGTACAAAGAACCTCACTTTGTTTTTCATCCTGTGGCTCCTTTCATAAATCATACCCCTTAAAATGAGTAAAGTACGTAGTGATGTTCAAAGCAAAAAAAAAAATCAATCCTCATGTCCTACTCCCTTAGCAGCAGATTGTACTGGTCCTTCTACATTTGCTTTGTGCAAACTCAGAGAAGATATACATAAAGATACAGACATTAGAAATTTTTTTTTTACTTGCTAGAAGAGGCATTATGTGACAGACTGAAAGTAACATTTTAAGTGCTGTGGAGGAATTATAATGAGAATTGGATCGTTTGTGGCACACCCCAAAATGTTTGTGATTATTTCAGCCTCATAAAAGTTGCCAAAGTCTATGAAAACGGCTTTTGTTGTCCTGGTATGGTGTGGTGGAGAGGTCCCAGATTTCCTATGAATCTGAGTGATTGGAGCAATGCAGCTGGCTGTGTTGGGTGATACATACCAGGACTTTGAACTACCTATAAAAAATAGGTCTCATTTAGCATGTAGTATTAGGCATTTGGCATGCAAAAATGCAAGGCTTCCCTTTGCCTTCAGCCAGTCACTGTGAGCAAGGAGAGCTCTCCCACACAGAGGGGAGGTCTGGACTGCAGGCACGCTGCCGGCTGGAGGGAAGGCTGGGAGGGAGGCAACAACATGCTGGAGGGAGAGCTGCAGCCCCTTTAAACGTCTGTCATAAATCTGTTCCAGGAGTGGGGATCAAACAGCGCAGAATGAGCAAATGTGTCACATAATGATTATAGATTTTGGGGCTTGTGTCTCAGCCATGAGACAGTCACCATCTAAAGAGAGAAATCTTTTCCCTGCATGGTGGATTCCTTCTGCAGATTGTCCCTAATGCCATGTTTTAATGACTCTCCAGAATTTAACCACCTTTGTGGACAGTGCCCCCCAGACCATTCTAACACAAGATCTGTGGTGTTAAGGGATGCTGTCCTGCAACTGATATGCAACATACAGTTTTTTCCCTTTCTAATACATTGAACCATTGGAAAGTATTTGTTGTTTTGTCATCTCTTTTGACATTTGTCAAAGTAAGTTTGGGGACCAACCACTGATTTTGCTTCAGAACAGCTCTGTAATGTATGTTCCTTATTGCAACTGAAGAACATCAGAAAGGAAGAGGCAAAATCCACTTTTGTTTAAATTAACTGTATTTCCTTTGCCAGGATTTCATTTATGCATGGATTTTGAAACAGATTTCTTTTTAGCTGTTCGCTGACATGTTATATGGCATAATGAGTCTTAAGAAAGGTTTTCAGTGGTTGTCTCTCTTTAGATAACTTTGCAGGGAAAAAAAAACCCCAAACCTGTGCAGTGCCAGCCCTTCAGAAATGTTTAAAATAACACAAACACATTATTTCCATCCTGTACAGGTTTTTTGGGTGACGTTTTGTCATAAACTCACAGTTGAGTGTTAGCTAGGATGTCAGCCTGGGAGTATTTTCATGAGCACTCCCTATGTGAAGCTATGTCCTAATTCTACCTTGCTGATGGTCCTTAATTGGTCATAATCTCAAGGCTGTGAAAAAGTTCTTACTGAAGCTTTTCTCCCCTTGCTTGATGGCAGAGGGTCTGCTCCCCTGCATGACTGCAGCCATGTTGACAGAAGGGGTTGCAAGCCCTTTTACTTGCTTCCAAAACAGTGACCCAGAAAACACTGTTAACTTTTCTTGCAAAAGCACGGTTGTGAACCCTTTCATTTTTCTTGGAGGCTTTTTGGCAAAGAAAGAATGTAGCAGGTTTCCTGCTGCTGCCTCAGACACACCTCTCATGTTCCCTCACAGGTGGGATTTTTTTATGCGGCTGTACCGGTAAGAGAAAGGAGATACATTCATACAGTACATCTGCCATCTTGAAAGTTGTCTGCCATTTTTATAAAAACATAATTTCTGAAGGTCACTGAAATTTACCTTGAGGACCAGACATGCGGGAATTGGAACATTTCTATCCTAGTAAGCAGCTGTCAAGATCATTAAGATCTTACCTATGTTCACCATTTTTAGAACTGGTTTTCTGTTTAGTGTTTATGCAACAGTTACAAGAGGCAACTTGCACATTTCAAGTGTGGTATGACAGTGAGTCACTATTTAGAGGCATTTGAGCAGTAAGACTGTGAGAAGAAATGATGTCCTTCAGAATCAGTTTAAGAGGAGCCCTTTGTAGTTCTGTCCTGTTACAATTTAGTAATAACAGTGTACAGTAAACTATTTGTTTATCAGCCTTCTGTACAGGCTGATATCTGATGTACTGGAATAAAACTGCCTCCAGTTTCAGGAAAGGATGCTTTTGCAGAGAATGCCATACCCATCCATTCTGCTGAGAGAGTGTTGCCCTTCTACCACAGTTAAAGAGGATGCTTTTCAGTGGCTCACCACTGCTTGTGAAATCACTGTAAATAGAACAACTTCTACTCTCTGTCAAGTGATACATTTTGCATGTGAGCAATAATTGAAGAAAAGATAAATTTCTGAAACACTGGTACTAGTTGGTACTAGAACAACTCTGAAACAATTATGCAAATAACTGGTGTGGTACATTGATTAATCTAGCTGTTTTCTGCAGACTAGAAGAGCTCTAGCTGTTTTCTGCAAACTAGAAGAGCTATCCTGTCCCAACTGACCTTCTAGGACCTGTGTCTCATCTATAAATATATGTCTATAAATACATACAAAAGATATTTACATATCTCACAAAACTAGACATCTTGGCACTTCAGTCTTAGCAGCACTCTTTTCCTGTTTGAAATTGTGAGTAGTTAGCATGGGGAAGCGTGCCTAGTCAGGGAGATAAGACAGAATTACAACAGCAGCACCAACTTGGTACAAGTTTTCTTGGGCAGACCTGCTCATACCTGTCACTGTCCAACTTCATCCATATCCAACACAATAGTATATTTTGAAAACTCCTCAGCAACCAGTCAAATACACAGATAATGCCATGAGGATCTAGAAATGAGTGCCTTCCTCCCCGGCCCATTGATTTTCTTCACCCCATATAATCATTTGGATCCTAACAGAACTGGTTTTTTTACAAACAATCTTTTTTGGACTCTCTAGTGAAGCATAGAGAGTGGATGCACTGCAGGATCTTGAGCTGCCCAGACCCAGGTTGTGGAAGAACCTGTACCTTGCCTTGGGAGTCAGCATGTAGAAAATCTCAAAAGAGCTCTTGTTTCTAGCACGAATTATTCCTGGAACCCAAAATAGAGGAACTAACTTTTTAAAACCAAAAGTACAGCAACCTTCCATTTAAAATTCATCAGCTTTTATCAGCTAGACAGGACATACATTTTTATGAGTAATTTTATTTCCCCCCTGCTATCTGCTTGCAGAGGCAGTCCTTTTCAAGAGATTTTCCTTCAACCCATATTTTTAATGGCTTCTTTCAATTTAACATTCTCTGCACTGTGTCCTCCAGGTCCGTCAGGAACCATTCTCTCTACCCATTGACTCTGAAGTTCATCTCTGTGTCTGCTCTTGTGAGTCTCCTAGCCTCTGCTTGCCCCGTTGAGAGTGTTTGTCCCACTGTGCCTTGTACCATCAGGTTCGCAGCAGCTATGAGGTTGCATTTGTACTCCAGGCAAAAGCCAGCTGCCCGATTTCTCCTCTGGCCCTTTCCATGTCAACCAGAGAGCACACTTCAGAAGGCAGCTATGACCAGTCAGCTTTCCTCCTTCTACCCTACTCACCTGTGCCTCACAAGCCAGATGTGGGTGTGCTTATGACATAAACTGTGAATAAAAATTATAAATTGTACAATCTGCCACATGGAACACCAGTTGTTGGCAGGTATGGGAGAGCTTGCAGCACAGTGCCATCCATGTCTGGGAAAGGATTTAGTATGCACAGTGCCACCAGCTAGTCAGTCTGTGAGCTGCCCCTCTCCAGAGTCAGCAGTAGCCTTTTCCAGTGAAAAGGAACTTTCCAGGAAAAGGAGCACACACTTTTGCAAGCAAAACAAGCAAGGGCATTCAGTTTGAGCCTTCTACAGGTACATGGCTTGCTGAGGAAAAACACTTTTTTATTTTTTGGGACTGTGACATGCTTGGCATTTTGCATTCAAGTACGCTGGCCATGCAAAGCAGTGGTAAAGTTGATCTATGTGGCTAAATAGAACAAGCAACACTCTAGCGACTGTGAAAATTTGTTTTTGTTCTCTTTCCCAGATGTTGCTGTCTGTTTGCATATGTTAACTGAAAAACTTACAAAAGGTCTCTGTTGGTTTCTGTGCTCGTACACCTGAATGTGAAGATGTACATCTAAGTCAGGCAGCGGGTGAGCTTATAGACATCTGTGGAAATAGTTGAAATGAACCACAGCTCACCATGTGTTTTCTGAAATAAAAGAATATACCAGCTCCCAGCACCTGATAAATGAAATAAGCCCTATATATGCAGGGTATCTGTATTGTTACATCCATTCAGTAACAGTATGAAATTTCCTTGTTAGTGACTGGAGAAGGTTTTGAATATAGTAATAGAAGAAACTGAAACAGAAGAATCAGCTTGTATCCGCTTTGAATCTTCCTGCAAAATTCCTCTTCTCAGCCAACAGATTTCACTAAATTACCCCTCCTTTATCTCCCTCCACTCTCTCCCTTTCCTATAGGATGTTTAACATAAAGTATTTTATCTTCAGAGCCCCTCACAGCCTCTGCACTGTAGTTTTTCATCTCTCATTCTCTTACGTATCAGCTGTCCCCTCCACATCTATCACCCACTTGTTAGATTTCTCTGTGCTCTTTTTTGTAATGACTCTCACAAATGAGTTGCATCCTGCCAATATTAAGAAATTAAGAACAAGTCTTACTCTTTCAAAATTATCCTTAAAAATCACTTTTATTTACAAGACCATGCCTGACTTTTCATACTGTTAGGGGCTAACCCCAGGAGACAGTTAAGGACCCCACAGACCCCTGGTCACTTCCCCACATCACACAGTGGGATGGGGAAAGGAGAAAGGACAAGTTAAACCAAGAAAACTTATGTGGCAAGACAAAATATGTTAACTTAGTGAAGGAGAAGTGAAAGAAAAGTAAAAGCAAAGAACGCAAAACAAGTGATGCACCTCCCATGGGTAGAGAGATCCCCTGACAGCTTTCAAGTAAAAGACGGCTAACCCTCCTAATACCCCCTCTTTTCCCTCTGTGTTGCTGAATATGATGCTGCCTGACATGGGTTATGCTTTCAGCTTGCTCAGATCGTCTGCCCAATTTTCTTCCCTCCCAATCTATTCTAGGGGCTCAGAGTGAGAACCAGAGAAGGCTTTGATGCTGTGTAAATGCTCTTCAGAACACCTCAACCAGTATGCCATCAACACGCTTTTGCTCACAACCCTAAACCACACCACCATGTGAATTTCTGTGAAAAAAATTAATTCCATCCCATCCAGATGCAGTACACTGCTGTGCAGTATCTCCTTTTATGTTACCCATTTGCTGTAATTTACTTCATGCTCAGCAATAGACTCTTTCTATCTACAACCTGGCAGAGTGGTATCTTGGTCCTCAGGACTCAGTGATATTTCAAGGAGTACTGATAATAATCACAAAAATACAAACACTGCTAGCAGAAACTGACTGAGGGAGCTGGTGGGAGTGCTTCCTGAGCCACTCTCCATTGTTTACCAGCAGTCCTGGCTAAAATGGGGTGGTCCCAGTTGATTGGAGGTTGGCAAATGTAGTGTCCCTCTATAGGAAGGGCTGGAAGAAGGATACAGGGGATTACAGGCCTGTAAACCTGACCTTGGTGCTAGGGAAGNTTTATCTTCAGAGCCCCTCACAGCCTCTGCACTGTAGTTTTTCATCTCTCATTCTCTTACGTATCAGCTGTCCCCTCCACATCTATCACCCACTTGTTAGATTTCTCTGTGCTCTTTTTTGTAATGACTCTCACAAATGAGTTGCATCCTGCCAATATTAAGAAATTAAGAACAAGTCTTACTCTTTCAAAATTATCCTTAAAAATCACTTTTATTTACAAGACCATGCCTGACTTTTCATACTGTTAGGGGCTAACCCCAGGAGACAGTTAAGGACCCCACAGACCCCTGGTCACTTCCCCACATCACACAGTGGGATGGGGAAAGGAGAAAGGACAAGTTAAACCAAGAAAACTTATGTGGCAAGACAAAATATGTTAACTTAGTGAAGGAGAAGTGAAAGAAAAGTAAAAGCAAAGAACGCAAAACAAGTGATGCACCTCCCATGGGTAGAGAGATCCCCTGACAGCTTTCAAGTAAAAGACGGCTAACCCTCCTAATACCCCCTCTTTTCCCTCTGTGTTGCTGAATATGATGCTGCCTGACATGGGTTATGCTTTCAGCTTGCTCAGATCGTCTGCCCAATTTTCTTCCCTCCCAATCTATTCTAGGGGCTCAGAGTGAGAACCAGAGAAGGCTTTGATGCTGTGTAAATGCTCTTCAGAACACCTCAACCAGTATGCCATCAACACGCTTTTGCTCACAACCCTAAACCACACCACCATGTGAATTTCTGTGAAAAAAATTAATTCCATCCCATCCAGATGCAGTACACTGCTGTGCAGTATCTCCTTTTATGTTACCCATTTGCTGTAATTTACTTCATGCTCAGCAATAGACTCTTTCTATCTACAACCTGGCAGAGTGGTATCTTGGTCCTCAGGACTCAGTGATATTTCAAGGAGTACTGATAATAATCACAAAAATACAAACACTGCTAGCAGAAACTGACTGAGGGAGCTGGTGGGAGTGCTTCCTGAGCCACTCTCCATTGTTTACCAGCAGTCCTGGCTAAAATGGGGTGGTCCCAGTTGATTGGAGGTTGGCAAATGTAGTGTCCCTCTATAGGAAGGGCTGGAAGAAGGATACAGGGGATTACAGGCCTGTAAACCTGACCTTGGTGCTAGGGAAGATCATAGAGTAAATCATCCTAAGTGCCCTCACACAGAATGAACAGGTCAGGCAGGGGATCAGGAGCAAACCAGCAGGAGTTTGTGAAAGGCAGGTTCAGCTTGACCAACCTGATCTCCTTCTATGACAGGGTGACCCATTCAATGGATGAGGGAAACGCTGTGGATATTTCTACCTGGACTTCAGTGAAGCCTTTGACACCCTTTCCAACACCATTCTTCTAGAAAAACTGTCACTGGTGGTGTTCCCCAGGTCTCAGTATTGGGGCCGAGTTCTGTTCAATATCTTTATCAAGGATGTGGATGAGTGGATCCAGGGCACCCTCAGTCAGCTTGATAGTGACACCAAGCTGGGTGGGAGTGCTGATCTGATGGAGCATAGGAGGGCTCTACAGAGGGATCTGGACAGGCTGGATCATGGGCCAAGGCCAGTGGTGTGAGGTTCAACAAGGCCCAGTGCTGGGTCCTGCCCTTGGGTCACAACAACCCCAGGCAGTGCCACAGGCTGGGGCAGAGTGGCTGCAAAGCTGCCCACAGGAAAAGGACCTGGGGGTGCTGGTGACAGCAGCTGAACATGAGCCAGGGTGTGCCCAGGTGGCCAAGANCTCACAGCCTCTGCACTGTAGTTTTTCATCTCTCATTCTCTTACGTATCAGCTGTCCCCTCCACATCTATCACCCACTTGTTAGATTTCTCTGTGCTCTTTTTTGTAATGACTCTCACAAATGAGTTGCATCCTGCCAATATTAAGAAATTAAGAACAAGTCTTACTCTTTCAAAATTATCCTTAAAAATCACTTTTATTTACAAGACCATGCCTGACTTTTCATACTGTTAGGGGCTAACCCCAGGAGACAGTTAAGGACCCCACAGACCCCTGGTCACTTCCCCACATCACACAGTGGGATGGGGAAAGGAGAAAGGACAAGTTAAACCAAGAAAACTTATGTGGCAAGACAAAATATGTTAACTTAGTGAAGGAGAAGTGAAAGAAAAGTAAAAGCAAAGAACGCAAAACAAGTGATGCACCTCCCATGGGTAGAGAGATCCCCTGACAGCTTTCAAGTAAAAGACGGCTAACCCTCCTAATACCCCCTCTTTTCCCTCTGTGTTGCTGAATATGATGCTGCCTGACATGGGTTATGCTTTCAGCTTGCTCAGATCGTCTGCCCAATTTTCTTCCCTCCCAATCTATTCTAGGGGCTCAGAGTGAGAACCAGAGAAGGCTTTGATGCTGTGTAAATGCTCTTCAGAACACCTCAACCAGTATGCCATCAACACGCTTTTGCTCACAACCCTAAACCACACCACCATGTGAATTTCTGTGAAAAAAATTAATTCCATCCCATCCAGATGCAGTACACTGCTGTGCAGTATCTCCTTTTATGTTACCCATTTGCTGTAATTTACTTCATGCTCAGCAATAGACTCTTTCTATCTACAACCTGGCAGAGTGGTATCTTGGTCCTCAGGACTCAGTGATATTTCAAGGAGTACTGATAATAATCACAAAAATACAAACACTGCTAGCAGAAACTGACTGAGGGAGCTGGTGGGAGTGCTTCCTGAGCCACTCTCCATTGTTTACCAGCAGTCCTGGCTAAAATGGGGTGGTCCCAGTTGATTGGAGGTTGGCAAATGTAGTGTCCCTCTATAGGAAGGGCTGGAAGAAGGATACAGGGGATTACAGGCCTGTAAACCTGACCTTGGTGCTAGGGAAGATCATAGAGTAAATCATCCTAAGTGCCCTCACACAGAATGAACAGGTCAGGCAGGGGATCAGGAGCAAACCAGCAGGAGTTTGTGAAAGGCAGGTTCAGCTTGACCAACCTGATCTCCTTCTATGACAGGGTGACCCATTCAATGGATGAGGGAAACGCTGTGGATATTTCTACCTGGACTTCAGTGAAGCCTTTGACACCCTTTCCAACACCATTCTTCTAGAAAAACTGTCACTGGTGGTGTTCCCCAGGTCTCAGTATTGGGGCCGAGTTCTGTTCAATATCTTTATCAAGGATGTGGATGAGTGGATCCAGGGCACCCTCAGTCAGCTTGATAGTGACACCAAGCTGGGTGGGAGTGCTGATCTGATGGAGCATAGGAGGGCTCTACAGAGGGATCTGGACAGGCTGGATCATGGGCCAAGGCCAGTGGTGTGAGGTTCAACAAGGCCCAGTGCTGGGTCCTGCCCTTGGGTCACAACAACCCCAGGCAGTGCCCCAGGCTGGGGCAGAGTGGCTGCAAAGCTGCCCACAGGAAAAGGACCTGGGGGTGCTGGTGACAGCAGCTGAACATGAGCCAGGGTGTGCCCAGGTGGCCAAGAAGGCCAATGGCATCCTGGCCTGTACCAGCAGTAGTGTGGCCAGCAGGACCAGGGCAGGGATTGTCCCCCTGTACTCGGCACTGGTGAGGCCACACCTCAAATCCTGTGTCCAGTTATGGATCCCTCATTGCAAGGAGGACATGGAGGTGCTGGAGTGTGTACAGAGAAGGGCAATGGAGCTGGTGAAGGGTCTGGAGCACAAGCCCATTAAGGAGCAGCTGAGGGAGCTGGGGTTGTTCAGGCTGGAGAAGAGGAGGCTCAGGAGGACCTTATCACTCTCTGCAACTCCCTGAAAGGAGGGTGTAGCCAG
>VZTH01005126.1:56346-100829 GCA_013397815.1 Aleadryas rufinucha
CCACAGGCTGGGGCAGAGTGGCTGCAAAGCTGCCCACAGGAAAAGGACCTGGGGGTGCTGGTGACAGCAGCTGAACATGAGCCAGGGTGTGCCCAGGTGGCCAAGAAGGTCAATGGCATCCTGGCCTGTACCAGCAGCAGTGTGGCCAGCAGGACCAGGGCAGGGATTGTCCCCCTGTACTCGGCACTGGTGAGGCCACACCTCAAATCCTGTGTCCAGTTATGGATCCCTCATTGCAAGGAGGACATGGAGGTGCTGGAGTGTGTACAGAGAAGGGCAATGGAGCTGGTGAAGGGTCTGGAGCACAAGCCCATTAAGGAGCAGCTGAGGGAGCTGGGGTTGTTCAGGCTGGAGAAGAGGAGGCTCAGGAGGACCTTATCACTCTCTGCAACTCCCTGAAAGGAGGGTGTAGCCAGATGGGGGTTGACCTCTTCTGCCATGTAACTAACACCCATGACAGGGTGAGAAGAGGTGGTCTCAAGTTGCACCAGGAGAGGTCTAGATTAGATACTGAGAAAAAATTCTTCACTGAAAGGGTGGTCAAGCAATGGAATAGGCTGCCTAGGGAAGTGGTGGAGTCACCACCCCTGAAAGTGTTCTAAAGGCTTGTGGATGTGACACTTGGGGCATGGTTTAGCAGTGAACACGGTGGCGCTGGGTTAGTGGTTCGACTCAATGATCTTGAAGGACTTTTCCAAACTTGGTGATGACTATACAAAGAAACCAGTTTCTATAAGCTTACAAACCCATCTCTGAAAAGAATAACCTTCAAAACTGTCAAATGGCAAAAGGCTCTAGACATCCATTTAGAAATAACAGGCCTTTCCTTCCAGTTATGCTGGCAGCTTTTGATGATCATTTTTTGGACACCTGCCTCTTCCTTAAATCTTCTGACCAAGATCTACCAACTACTCTTCCACCTGATTTCCCTTTTTTCTGAGGGACATATATAGCTTCTTCCTGCTCCTGAGTACCCCAGTTCCCACAGTAGTCAGTGTGAAAACTTCTATCTGTCTAGCTCAAAGGCAGCAAAGACAGCATCAAGTAAATATTTTGTTACCCAGTGGATAAAGGATCTGTAGGTTATTCAGCTATATCAAGCATCAGAAACCTCAGGAGACTGTACTAATTTTGCCTGTGGTCCAGATTTTCTGCTCCCACAGTATCCCCATGGCACAGGGGGATTTAACAGCCCTGCTGATGGGTTAAGCAGCTCTAATTTTCTGCTTCTGTGCTATGGTAATACTCTCCTTACTTTTCCATTCTCAGTCACAGCTTTCCCAGTTTGCCTTCCCACAGGGGGCGGTCTTCTCATTGTACTTTGCTTCTCATTGTACTTCTCATTGTTTTCTTTGCTGGTAAGGAAACATCCACAAACATGTGAATTGATCTCCTGGGGTTGGATGAAATATGAAAGAGCCTTTTGAAGAGATGTAAAGAGAAGTCCTCTGCATGTGCAGCAAACCCTTGATAGCCAGACTGTCTGGTTCCCTTGCAGGGAGTCCCCACATGACTGCTTCCAGGGAAGGACTACCAGCCACCCCACCTATCCTTAATCTCTGCCTTCAGCTATATTGTTCTCCCATGCCAAGAGCTTGACTGCTCCTTCAGTGTTCAGACACTGCACACAGGCTTGTCCTATCTGGGCTTCTTTGCCTCTAAATCCAGAAGAAACTCAACTTTTCTCTTTTTTTCAGGAGTGAATAGTAATGTACATCACAGAAAACTTCAGTGCTGGCACAGAGGATATGTGAGGAGTTAATTCCTCACTAAATTTGAGAAAAATTACAGGCAGCAAATCTAAAATTTATAAAGAAAGCACGATCTTAACAAAGTTTTAGAAAGGGTTTAGAAAACAATTTTAAATTTTTTAAAAATGTGTTTTAATTTTTACCTACTGTTTTCTGGCATATCAGCTTTGAGACAGGTTCTATATGACACAGCAGAATCTGAAAAAAATCATTGCAGAAATGAATAAGGTTATATACATATATTCCTCCTGACAAACTACCTCCTCTGAAAGATAGAATTTGTATATCAAGTCATTAAGAGAAATTAAGCTTCCAGTAATACTAGGCTGCAAAATAACTCGTCAAGGCATTTGAAGGAAGATAGTAGTTTGGTCACCTCGTTGCTCGAAAGCCTACCTGGAGATGTCTGAGAAACCAGATTTAAGGTAAAAGAAGCAGTTTTAAAGCCTCTATTTCCTTCTACTGGCTTATTGTTTACTTATGCATGTGAGACTAACACTTCATTGAGGCTTGTGAATGTAGAAATCAGTGTTTAGACTGTTCAGTCCTGTCTGTAGCCTGATCTTTGTTAAAAAATCTCTCTTGTGGTTTTGCTATAACTCAGATGTTAAAATGGATTTAGTTACATTTTGTTGTAGCTGTTTTGTGCCAGAAAAGCTGGCAAAGCAGGCATTTTTAATGTGTCATTTAATTTGAAACTTTTAAAACCCTTCAGTGAACTAACCTGTAAAGGCCTCATTCATTTCTTTTCATTAAATTCCATTTCAGCTTAGTTTATCAAACCTCTCTTTCCTGGCAAAAGGGATATTCTTCATATTGTATTTGCACAGTAAAATAGAAAAATATAGGTTATGAAAACACACATATGCTATGGATACATTAAAAAACCCCTTATTTCAGGGTCCCTAGTCTAAAAAGAGAAGTGCATGAAAAAGTTTAACAATCTCAAGCACAGCAGAAAAGGAAAGTGATTATAAATATCCGTATTACTTTACCTCATATGAATTCTGTCTAAATTGCATAGATGTCATCCAAAACCACTATTCTGGCTTTAGTCAGTCTTCAAACAATGTTCCTATCATTTTATTAATAAAAATATAGCTTAAACAAATCAAGACTGGGTGTTGTTTTGTGGCACTGTAAGGTGTACACTAACATTTCCTTGGACATCCATTCCTATGGCTCCTAACTGCACTGAGAGGGGGGATAGTTTTCATTTTTCCACCTGAACATTCTCCACCACAAAGATTTCTAATTAGTAATGGAAAAAGCTGGGCATTTAAGTCAAAAGCAGACTCATCCTGAAAATTCAAATGGAATAAAACCTTCCTTTTAAGTTTATAAAAATTTGGTGACATTTTTCTATAGCCTTTTGTATAGCCTGGCTGTTTTGAACATTTTAAAATTTTATACTGAATGGTAATACCACAAAAAGTGTTCTGGTTCACTTCTGTTCAGCCTGATATAAAATAATGTTACGGATTAAACTTTTATCTCTTGGTAGAAGACAACCAATTAAGTCTATTTCCAGGATGTGAGGCGCCAGAATCCCCTTTGTCAACTGTGAACAGACTGACCTGGCAACAGACCTTGTAGCCTCTGCTGGTCTCAAGCACACCAAGCAGAGAGTAGAATAGAATTGACTCTTCTTTCATGTGTTAGATAGAAGAAATCTAGAAAGCAAAGACCTATAGTAAGATTTAAAACTATAGATTTATTTTTCTTTTCACTTCTCTAGAAACAAATTAGATTTCATCAGATTGCCAAGTAACTGAAAAAGAAGCAAAATCAGTGTCAGCTAGTGTCAGCTTCTTTACCAGGCATAAGCTATGGTGTATAGACATGTATCTGTATGTCCACACAAATACACAAACTTTTTGGGAGTAATTAATTATTACATAAGTGAAAGACTATCTGGTTTCAAACATTCTTCCACAAAGGACAGATGAAATTTTAAACACACACAGCACAAATATCTTCTTACCAGGAAATAGAGTCCAATGATAATCAATGAAAGAAATGTTTTTCCTATAAATAGAATACTTTTCATATTAAGAAAAACTCACATGCTTACACTTTTTTCTCCTTCCTTTATTTACCTTTACTCTGGTTGTTCTTACTTCTTAAAGAAATGTATGTTCAAATGACATTTAAATCCTCAGTGCTCCCTGCAGAGCTGAATTTGTGACATCTTTCATTTCTGTGGCAAGATAATATGGAATCAAGACACAGCTGCAAATTCATTGCAACAATAAGCCTGTCAAAAACCTTAGCTTAAAACTAAACTGTTAGGCTGAATAACGTTGGTCAGAGGAAGAAGGAGAACAGAGGGGAGGCCTCTACATAAAAACCCAGGATCTGTGGCTCAAACATATTTTGGAAAAGAAGCTGGGTGGCAAGAAAGAAATAACAGATTTGAATAGCAGTGAAAACGTCCATGTGTCCTGAGAGCTATGCGTCAGTGAAAACACAGCTCTCAATAATGTTTAATTATAGTAATTTTCTATTGCTGTAAATGTTCTGTACTTAGCTAGGAAGAGAGCTTATGGATTTTTTCCCCTCTTTCACTTAAATAGGTCATTGTCCACAAACGTGGCTGGGACTATTCTTACTCGAGGACGCAGGTGGCACCATCTGTCCTTAGGAGCTCTATGCCAGACAATTCTGGCTTCACTTTGTATGTGAATTTTCTTCCTGCATAAAATTTCAATATGCACATCCCGTGAAAATTACCCTGCCCAAAAGAGTCACAAATGCACATAATATACAAAATAACAAAGACTTTAAGGATTAATTTTATTAAATAAAAAAATGCAAATTTCTTTTTGATGTTTTTCCTTGCAGTATCTCGATTTGAGTTTAAAGTTATGTCCCAAGGTGATATGGGGACTCTTTAGGTGGGGTTTCATTTTCCTGAAGAATACAAACATTGTCTATCTAGTATCTCTTTCTAGGTAGCCTGAGAACAAAACCTCTCTCCTATGGCAGGGACTGTTGAGGCACAAAGCAGAATTCACCTTCTGTGCCTGCACTGCCAGCTCTCCAGGATGAGCCTCCATCTCCACTTGCTCCAGACATCCAGATCACAGCCATTCCAGACCAGGAGTCTCCAAAAATAAATCAGCTTTGTTTGGGTGCTGAACATGATAAATCTACTGTTCTTCACAAAGCCAATCTGGCCACTGCCGTGGAGAGGCAGGACCCAGAAGGCTTCTGAGACCCTGTTTCCAGGCTTCTTTCCCACTAGATATAGATCCTGAGCTGTTCTTCCCCACAGGACCTGTGCCTCCATGTTGGCTCAGAGCATGGAATGGAGGATACACAGAACTGCTTTTTTCACAAGAAAGCAGTAGAAGACTCTGTTGTCAAAATTTTTGTCTTAAAAAACAGTCCACGAAGCTGTAGATGTCTAGAAGGAAGCTGTTTGTCAGAATATCCATTTTTTAGGGAAAACTTTGCAGCAGGGCACCAGACTGGTAAAAGGATTTGCGATTAAAAGTATTTATCAATAGAGTGTGTCTGGTCTCAGTTACATCCTGTGACTCCACTGAAGTCCACTGAACTTAGTCACAGGGAAACACAACAGAGCTCCGCTGGGATTAAACTCTCAGTTACATGCATGCAACCCCAGTAGATTC
Source organism: Aleadryas rufinucha (assembly GCA_013397815.1). Taxonomy (NCBI): domain Eukaryota; kingdom Metazoa; phylum Chordata; class Aves; order Passeriformes; genus Aleadryas; species Aleadryas rufinucha. The sequence goes on from VZTH01005126.1 coordinate 61,736, forward strand.
AGTGGAGATGCAAAAACATACATGATGGCAAAACTTGGCTTGTTGCTACGTATCAAAATGCAGGTGGCACCATATGCAATGGTTTTCCAGTCACTTGGCAGATGTTCACAGCTGTCTGAGAGCAGAGAAAAACTCACATAGTTAATTCACATTTGGGCAGCAGTGAGTTTGAGAAAAAATTACATTTGTTTCGTTTTTTCAGTTTGCTGATGTTATTTGACACTTTGAAGTTTGCTGTTACTTTTGGAAAGAAAAAAGTAGAATCCCCCCAAAACATCAAACCTACATGTGGTTATTGATTCCAGGACAAAAATGAAGCGACAGGCACGCAGATTTTGTATAGTATATAAAGACATCTTCAGCTTACAGGTAGGCCAAATGTTACTTACAGTCTGTTTTTCCTCTCACCACCATTGTTTTTGTTCTTTAATCTAATCTGTTTATCTGTGAAGGCTTGAAAGTTTGTACTCAGCAGGTATTTTGGAACATCAGAAATATATATTATTGTTTCATAGGGAACCCAAATAACTTTGTTGTGATAAAGGACATGGGAGAGAGGAGAGCTTAAATGTAAACAATGGTGGTTTTATCCTTTGAAAAATCCAAGGGAAGCTGTGTTTGTTGACAGCAAATTTATTACTCTGAATAGCATGAGCAATTTTCTGATCTCCTCTGATCTGTGCAGTTCCTTTTCTTTTTCCGTCTCTTGCTCTGTCTTTTCACACCAGGCCTGCGTTCAGGCAGATACAGATAAAAAAATTATCACCATCTCTGAAACATATTCCCCTTTGAAGTGTTGTTTTTCAACTATACCGACACCGCTTGACATTACAGATTTGAGTGAATTTTTGGGCAGATCTTGCTCATTCTGACCGACCTACAGACCCTTCCCAGTCACACAGATTATGTTACAGCATTCGAAGAGAGGAGTGAAAAGCATGGCCAGCCCTCTGCTGAGGAGCGCCCCGAAAGCCAGACCCGAGCACCTCGAGCAGGGGCTGCCAGGCCGATACCCGCAAACACCAGCGAGGCTCAGAGGCAAATTTGGTTTCTCTCTGGCGAACAGTGAAGGCTCACTGCCACCTGTGGGCAGCGAGCAGCATCCGCAGCAGCGCGCTCCTGCGAGCAGCCGGAGCCGGGAGAAGGTCCCGAACTGCCAGGGCTCTGCTGGTTAGAGAACCTCTGTGGCCAAGGGATCTGCAGAGACACCCATCTGCGGATGCCAGCAGGCAGCGCTGCCTGGTTCCAGCTCGTCCTCTTCAGACAGAGCCGCCGGGAGCTGCTCTGTGGCTCCAGCGGGCTTGTCTCCTGAATGCTGGGTTATGCCAAGGCTGGGCAACAGCTCTGGTCCGTGGTCTCTGTTGGTGTATGAAGCCTCTGTGATGGCTCTGCCCAATTTCAGTCCTCTAGCACCCCATAAAGGATCACCACAGGTGTCCTTCTTACAGCCAGGATGCTGTTGTCTCCAGACTTAGAAAAACTTAGTGATATGGGAGACTTCACATTCTCTGTTAGAGTGAAATTGCCGATGTTTGAAACATTATTAGTAGTGGACGGGACAAATGAGTAGAAACAGACAATAGTTCTAGTCTCAAAAACTAGTTTTCTTAAGAAATGTGGGCTAAAACTTGGTGTTTACAGTTTAAAGATATCCTTAAAGTCAGTTCTCTGGATTCAATCCAGAACTTGATTGATAGACAACAAATGTTTTTTCAAATTATCTTTCTGGAATGGCAACTCTGATGATCTAGTTTCAAATGATGTTTTATAGGGAAAAAATAATTTTACATAATTTTCATTGAATTGCTGAATATCTCAAGTTAGAAGGGACACATAAGGGTCATTGAGTTCAACTTCATGCTCCTTTCAGGACTACCTAAAACGAAATCACATGACTGAATGTTCTAAGGAAGCAAGTCTCTTGAATTAAAAATAATTGTTGAGACCCTAAATTTTAATGTAAAGTGCCACCAGGAAAATCCAAACAAAATTAAAAGAAAAGCATTAAAGTAAGGAATAGTGTACATTTAAAAAATTCATAAATTTTTACAGCCTAAGAACTAAGTAAACAACAGCAAGCATATATACCTGAGTTTAGATTGTTTCTGTGTGTGTTATTCTATAATTACATCCTGTGAAAATTTAAATGTCTACACATGCACATTTGCATACAGTTGTCTTTAAGCTGTGAGGGCTAGCATCCTACTTCATGTATTCATTTGCATTCATGAACTCACCTGTAAATTTCTCTACCCCTGAGCAAGTGAAGACAGAGCAGAGTATCTGAGCAGAATCCAGCCACACACACACAAACACACTGAAGTCCGTATGTCCGCAACAGAGTGTAATTCTCTCCACTGTACCTCCACCAAATGAGAATTTGCCTAGAACAAGACTGTTTACCCTTAAAATACTCATCAGTAGCTCACTGCATTTGGGGTTTAATCACTTTCCCCTCACAGAATCCCATCTCATACTGCTGCTCAGCTGCAGCCGCACTGGGGCATTGGTGTAGGGAGAAGTGCCTTTAGGAAGCCCTGGCATGAGCAGTGTTGTGCAGCGGGGCACATTGTGCAACACTGATCAGTCAAGGGCTTAGGCACTGACTGCAATGGAGTTCTGCCAGACTTCTTGGCTCTGAGTGAGTTCCAAACACTGCAATAGGTATGTGATCTTATCTGCTTAATAGTGTGTAAAAACTTAGCACAATTTGGACACAGTATAAATATTGTTGACAGTGTTCTTTAACAAAATTATTCATAGCAACTTAGTTCCAGCTGTATAACTCCTGCTGTGCCTCTTTCTTAATAATATATCTATAATAAATATTTACAATGCAGTACCTGTTTCCCCAAAAGGTACAAAGATTTGTTTATGAATTCTTCTTTCAAAAAGTTAGCATTTTTTTGGTATTTCCAAACTTATAATAGTTTATTATGGTTTGGGCACTATCTGGTATGGCTGTACATGAAAGGATTCAGGACGTCTGTTAATCCTAGAATATTTAATTGAGTATTACTATATAAACATAACAACTTACCAAATATTTACATGTTGAGTAATATGGAAATATGAAATTTCATTTTATATGTATCCTTGTGAATACTAATATTTTCATCAGTGTTCACGAAACTGAGCCAGAGTAAAATGCATTTCAGCTTTTCCGAGAGCGAATACAGGATCAGCCATAAAAATAGCAGACTCGTCTAACTCAGAGGAAAGTATATGTATATGCTTGTGTGTCATATGCATGCTTGCTTAAATGAAATTAGATAAGCTTGTGAAATAAGATTTATCAAGGATTATCTAACATGAACTTGCTGGCTCTGAAGCCTGTGAATTGCAGATACCTGGAAGCTAGAAGATCATGCTGGGTGTTATCACTGTATGTTGATGTTTTTTCCTTTTTGTCTTTCCTAGGCCTCCAATGCTGATGTCCATGACACAGGAAACATGGCTAAATTGACTTTTTCCCTACGATACTACAAATATTCTTATATTAAGCTTGTAGGATAGAAGGTGATGTGACCTGAGAAAAATTTATTCTTTTTATGGGGCAACAGTTTCCTCTGGCTTTGTATCTCTTCCAATTTCCAGGTTGGGAAGGGGCTTGGGCAGCTGTTGCACTCTGGTCAGGCACACAGCCTGGAAGCAGGAAAAAGCTTATAGAGTGACTCCTTACAAGTGGAGCAGAGAGACCACAGTATTGTATTGTTCTGCTCATGCAGTCATGGACTGAGCCCACCTAATCTTATAGCTGTTTCTTTGTTGGTGTAATTGTTATGTACAACTTTCAGCAACCAATGTGGAGAACCACCAGTAGGAAAGCAAACTGAATCCTTTTTTCTGGTCCAAATGCAGCCTGCATTTGTTATCTGCTGCCTAGAGACCCAGCTGCCTGCTTTTCCTTGCAGCTGGAAAGTCTTTTTTCTTGTTATAAAATGATAATTAATAAGACATCTTAAGTACTGGGCTCTCCATTTGAAGCTTGCTGCATAGTCCTCCCCAGTAAATGGGCAACTATTTCTGTTCTGCCTTCTTGGGCTCTTGCACACCTCTAAATACTGAATTATGTGCAGGAAAGGTGTGTCACACCACTTGTGCTAAAGAAAGATCACAGTGAGGGAAGCAAAGGAAAGAAGAGGGGTCCTACAATGGACTTTTGAAGATAAATTTCCTCTATCCTGTTGTCAGTGCCCAAACAAATACAGAAGTTTTACAGTTGCATTTCATGTCAATTCCATCGCATACCAATTTCCATTTCTCTTCCTCCCTGAATATTTTGCAAACACATATCTGCATGTATGTATTTGCCTTTCCTCTGCTACGGATGTATACGTGGCCTGGGAAGAACAACAAACACAAATGTATGGTTCCTAAGAGCCACTCTCTCCTCATGTGCCTGTAAACAGGGACAACACTACTCCATTTTTAGGATGCAAGGTCCTTACACCACTTCTGCTGGAAGCCAAGGGGTATTCCACCATATGATCACCATAATTTCATTTAACTTTAGACTTCAGGGCTTTTAGAAATACACAACTGTGTAGGTATGGACTAGCTCTACTTGTACTCCTGATAGTTTTTTTTCCTTAATTTTCTTAATTTTTGAGAAACTGTATTTTGAAACGGCCAGACTCGCTCTTTGCCCTCCTGAAAAGCAACGTAGAAAATACATTCAGGGCCTGGGATCAAAGTTTAATGACCACTGGATACTGAAGATCGTAGACCAAAGGTTATGGACCAAAGATCCTGGACACTGGTATATGTTTTCTCCAGCCATGAAGGTATAAAGCAGATAAGGAGAGATATAAAGAAGAGAGCTAGAAGAAGTCTTTTATCTTCCTTGAATGTTAGCTTTTGTGATTAAAGCCATCAAAAGGACTACCTTACCTAGTGCTTGTGATGGGAATCACAGATACAAAGGAAGAGTGGCCCTGATACTAAGACACCTGATGAGGAGCTCCTTTGCTTTGCTTCACTTTACAGTAGATATGGTAACAGGGCGCGACATGTAGAAGGTGAGAGTGGACAGCACAGATGCCGCAGCGCGAGGCGATGGTGAGTTGCCGCAGCCTTCTCAGTATCTCTGCAGGATACAACACACAGACCATGGGGAAAACATCTCACTACAAGAAGCTTGCACAGGCAAAATCATCTTTAATGGGCCTGTGGATGCACTTCCTTTAAGAGGTTTACATTGTCAGCATATAATACATTTCAAAATGAATTAATTTTTCTCCCAGATGTTGTCAGTGACAGGTTCCCAGCCTTGCTTTGACTTGGTGAAGTTGCATATACTCTTTCTACTCGTGTTGCTCCTCAACAGGAAAGAAAAAGATCTCAAAATTCTCATGGCCAGAAACACCTCTAGTGTAGTGCTGCTGGCTACTACCAAATTGGCTCAGGAAAATATTCTGTCCATGGCAATTACCTACCTTGCAGAAATAAAACAGCCTCAGATGACACAACTTCCAACTGGAAAAATGCTCTCCCTGAGTTATCTGTAAGTCCAAACATCTTTTGCTCTTAGTCAGCCCTCCTGTCACCAGCCTAAGGTGGGCTCCTCTGTTCTTTAGGTTTCTATCTTTTCCATCAGGAAAATGTATTGTAACATAGAAAATGCCAGGAAGAAGTCACGTAAATACATGTGGATGCCGTTACCCTTGACATTCAACATGATTTCTGGATTTTTGATTTTTCTTACACTTTCTTTTGCTGAACTTACATCTTCGCTTTCTATTCTGCCTCCTTCTTTGTCAATAGCTGTTTGCACTTCTGCATACAAAAAAGAATAAAATTTTGGATGTCCTGGCAGTAATTTATATTCAAGTGATCATATAGAAGCATTTGAGATTAATTGACAGGTCAGTTAACTCTAGTGTCCCAGTTTGAGACAAATTCCGAGGAACATCTGAAATTGAACATTCTCTGACAGAAGGCAGGTTACAGCCGCCCGTCCCCCACCAGGTTCAGGAAAGAAATATTCCTCTGAGGAATGTGAAAGAGAAAATAAAAACTGTTTATTTAACAAACACACAGAGAAAGAATAATAATGCTAAATAATGAAACCTCTTGCTGTGGAGAAAACCTGGTAAAATTCAAAGTCCTTCTGTAGATATGGCTATTCTCTCTGCAGAGCTGAGGTGTGGCCCCCACTCCAGGCCGTAGCATGGGCATCCCGGTGCTGGTGATCCAGAATGGAGCAGAAACAGTCCAAGGAAAGTTCTTGCCTCAGCTAGTGAGCCAGCTAAACAGCAAAGAATTTTAACTCTCAGTCTCTCTACTGAGAGAAAAGCCGAAAAACTCAGCAAAAATGGAAAGGTGCTTTCCTCCGCTCTTGCCACCATAGAAGCATGCAGAGGAGTGTGTGACCTTGGAGCACAGACTGCTTCAAAAATTTCACTCCGGCTTTTTTCTTTCTCTTGCATCCAGTTTTAAAGGCACAGAAAGGCACAGGATTTATATCTGGGCATAGAGTGACGATAGGGGATAAAACACCATGAAGTCACCCCAAGACATTTACCAATGATGAAATTCAAATGATCAGGTTGAACAACTACAAAACAACATAAGTGAAAATCCCCCAACTAACCCAGAGGAAAAAATCTCTTTCACTAACTTGCATTTGGAACTTACTGCATCTCTGACTTATACTAGTAGCTTCCTTTCAAAATCCAGTTTCAGTTGCTCACCAGTGCTGTCCCATCCTCACAATCACTCCCTGGTGTCCTGCTGCCCATGTTGCACAGTGGATCTGATCTCTTTCAAATCCTCTAGCTCTGTCTCCCCTGTATTGTTGCTTTGCTGTAGGTAGAGGCCTATTCTGGTACTAATTTTTGGTACATACTGGCCTCAGGGTCTAATTCTTGCCTGCATTCAGTGAGAGCAACAACACATGCTAGATACTCTGGTGCCAAGCAGTGCAGGGATGTCGTTCACTTCTACCACACTTTGAGCCTTCTAGTCTAGGGTCAGACTTACTGTAAAAGTGTCTCTACTTCTATCTTTTTTTTCCCTTGAAAAATAAAATGTATTTTATAATATGTCAAACATTTCCATCTGGGTTGACATTCACTGCATGTGTGATTTTTTTCAATCGTCTTTTACTTTGTTTATTTCCAATTTTATTTTTTTAAAACTTATGCATGAGTGTATGCAGTGAAGAAAAGGCATTACTGAACATGTGCATGGTGGATTTTTGCAGTATTTATTCTGGCCGTGAGAATGCAGAGATGAACCTGGCCAAGATTTGCCAGACATAATGGGTAGTTTTATTTTGAAGGTTTGCTGGTATTTTTTCAGGAAACGGAGCAAATTGTGAGGAGCCTAATCTGAAGGACCCTAAGGAGGAACTTGATTTTCAGAAAGTAACAAGTTTTCCCATTGGAAACAGATGTGTTGATTGGGCAGACACCCAACTTTCCCACTCCTGCTACTCGTGTCCAGAGGTATGTGGGCAAAGATAGACAAGCAGCAAGAGGGCAGAAGGTCACTGAAGGGGTATCTGCTTTTTCTTGTCCTCCAGGTCTCCTGTGCCCACACAGACTGGCCCAGCATCCAGAAATACTTGTATCATCAGAGACAATAAAGTTGTTCCTCCTGGAAATGCTAGGGTCAGAGGCCTCAACTTGTGGGAATAGCCTACAGTGTCAGAACAAGGGAAACACAGACATCTGGAAGGACGGACAGACAGATAGCTTGATTCTGAGACATGGGATACAGCAGTGAGATGACAAGATGTTACAATTTCCAGTTAAAGATGACAGACTGGACCTGATGGGATGAGGAGTAGGCCTCCAGCATGCCAAGGACGTGAGTTTCTTGAAAACTTCCTCTTGCTTTCATTTAAGCATGCTGTAATTGTGGATGTTTTCTGTCATGGCTTGTGTTTGCTGCCTTTGCCTGGAGAAGACAAATTCCTTGTTGGAATTACTCCTACTGGGAAGTGAAGTACAGCTCAGAGCACTCATCTGTACCCCATATTTAGCTCTGCTTTCTTTCTTGTGATACATGAGTTTGTTTTTTCCCATTTTTAGCTTTTGCAGAGGAATTCCATGTGAATTTCCACTCCTCTGTCTTTAAGTACTTCTTTGAAGACTGGGCCCTAGAAGACGCCTAAAATGTTTTGCTGTAGAAAGATGAGTACAGAAAGAGCTTACATGGATTGGGCTACAGTCTGTTCCTGGAAGGGAAGCTTAACAGTCAGCTTATACTGACAATTTCCCTTTGGCCTGGGTACTGCCAATGTTATCCTGGGAGTTCCTGTGGTTCCAAGCAAAACCTACTGCCCATCCATCAGCAGAATACAGGCCTTTTAATTTAGCCATGGTGATACATGTGTAACTGAGCCTAACAAAAAAACACAAGGAAAAATGCAGTTCCCCACTTCCAATCTCCTCCCCAGCCCCCCGACCTCCCTCCTTCACTCTGCAGTGGAAAGTGAAAACAGAGCTTTAGCTCTGTTTTCTTTCTCCTGGTAATCCGCTGTCAAGAGGCTGTCTGTCACTCTTTCCACCTCAATGAAAACATCATCAGCTTTTTCATTTTAAGTGTTGACTTGAGAGACAAACCAGCTCTCATTTGTACCTTAATGTTCGTCTAGAAAGTGTTTTAAGATTTCAGGTTACACTCAGCAAGCCAATGCCCAGTGGGTCTAAGGGCTTAGATGGAGCTGGCCTCTCAGCTTGGAATTTATTGATTTGATACAGTTTCTTTCCTTACTTCTGAAACACAAGGCATGCAATGGGGAAGGGGGAAAGATGTCAATTAATAGAAGCATGAAATAAAACACATATGTAAAGAGAGGTAAACAATAGGCCAGGAGCAGAAAACATGCAGGAATCAACTTTGGAAAAAAAAAAAAAAAGGATAAAAAGAAAGAAAAAGAAAGAAAATAAAAAAAGCAGCGTCATATTGTTGGAAAAGAAAGATCCAAACAAATTAACAAACTCAAGCTTTTCATTCCAGAATTGTTACAGTCCCAAGCAGGACTGTGTGCACCAATCTCTCTCAGAAGGTCACATGCTACAGCTGTGGGTCAGTCAGGGTTGTCTGCAGGTCTCCCTGTTAAGCTTTACTACCCTGCACTGGAGTTTACTACAGAAGGAGGATTAACAGATTATGAATTGAAGTTGAAGAGAAGATCAATGGAGCTAGTTAAACTGGTTTACCACAGGCTATGTTCAAGTCCTTATTTACCAGCTCTTGTCATTTAGCGGTGTCTGACACACCACACAAGAGAAAGGGAGGTGTTTGTGATAAAACTGTGTGGGTAGCTGCTGGTTAATGCAGGCCATTTTACACTGCCTGTGCTCATGATAATCCTTCATTTCTTTCTCAAATATCCATGACTTTACTCCTACAACAAACACAGCAGGAACTAATTTCTTTCCATGCTTAGAGACTCAATGGCTAGTAATAGAGGAGCCCAGAGATGTTGTACATGTTGGCATGCTGGAAAGGGTACCAGGGTGCAAGCTTCAGAAGCCCTTAAATTATCTGCTGTCTTGCCTGGTCTTGATTTAAACCCCAGACTGAGCATATCCCCTTAGGCTGATTGTGGATAAGGATTAATGATGAAACAACTCACACCCCCGTGAACAGGACCAGGCAGAAGAGAGGCAAAATATGTTATTTAGAAGTCAGACCCTATAGGTATTTTCTATGCTGTTGTGTCACATCACCTCTAACTTTACTGACTCATTCCGGATTTGCACCAGAGTGGGCAACTTGTATGCAGTAGACCCTTTCAGGGTCTAATGCAGTGGCTAATAAATGACACTAAGCACTCAACAATGCTTCTAAAAAAGTAGAAATTTAAAAAGTGATAGAAAAACAGAGAAGAGGAAGGCAAAGCTGAATGCTGAACAACTAAAAAAGCTGGAGTAATTATTCTCTATTATAAGCTATAAAAGCTGACTAATTTGTAAGCTGACTACTCATAAGCCATAAAGTTCAAGTGTTTAAGTAAGAATTGTTGAATTGAAGCAGCACTTCTGAAAAAGACTGAGATTAAATGGAATAATTGGGTACAAAGGCAGCTTTGCTACCACATTATTTACTAGTTTCATTAGTGAAAGATCCCTGGGTGAGTTAAATAATTTGAGGTTTAGGTTTTGTATTTTTATACCTACTTGATTTTTGCTCTGTATGAATTTTTAAGGAGAATGATATAACAAATTCACTTTAGTAGTTATGTGGGAAAAGACTGAAAAGAGTCTATTCCACAGCCATAGGGGAAGTTCCTTTTGCTTGAAGTAAGAGAAGAGGGGCTTAAAAATGTGTAATTTCCACTACACAAAATCTTTTGTAGCAACAAAATGAAGCTTTTTAAAGCAAGGAGTAATGCTTCCCCTCATCTTATATGTAACAGTGAAATGATAGGCTTGATTCACTGCCGCTTTTTTTCCCATGAATGAAGCCTCTTGGAAAGTAAATTCACATTTTTTACTAAGGGTGAAGTTATAAATGAGTTTAACACATGATTGATATTTTAATCCATGTTTAATCTACTTCTCCAGATCCTTAAAGAGTCCAATGACTCTGCAGACAGTTTATAACCATCTAAAATACATTAATCTCTTTAATATGGCTATAACATCTGTTAATCATTTGTTACCCACTTGTACAGCATTTATAAATGCAAACTTTTCATAAAGTTTGAATGAAATATTTTGTGTTTGTACAGCATGTTCCTTTCAAGGAATGCAAAGCACTTTGAAACTATAATTTATTTGAGCCTTGTTACTGCCACATGTCATAGGTAAGTTGTATCCTCATTTTACCTACAGCCAAGCTAAGAAATACGTTTACATCCATATTGGAAGAAGAAAGGGCCACTTATGAGCTACATCAAATCAACAGACTTCTGTGTTCTGCAGACTTCCTGTATGAATTCCTGCCTGTGACTAGAACCCCACAGTGTCCACATTATGCTTCTAAAGCCTTATGCCTAGTCATGAGACCAAGGCTACTGCAATTCCTTCCTGAAGTGAATATGAATAGGTACAAGTCTTCCAAGGACTGGTCAGCAATCTCTCAGGAAGATTTTCTTGAAACCCAGGTCTGCAGAGACTTGTGTCTCCTGTTTGTAGTGCTTGCAGTCTGCAGGCAGAGGAGAAACTGGTTTTGCCCATGATCGACCTTTGCAGTATGAACAAGCTCTGAAGTTTGGTTTAAAGCCTTATCTCAGCAGGGACTTGTTGTTCAAGCATGGATGTTTACCCATATGGTGGATGGGGGTTGTCCTTGGGCCTTGGAGTAGGCTTAGACACAGGTTTGCGTTGGCAATACCCCACGTCCTGGAGCGTTCATGACACAGTGGAGGAGGGCATGGTATGGCCAAAAAGAAACGTCTAGCTTTCTTGTTCCATTTCAATCACAAGCAAGTCCTCTGTCCCTGAACAGACATTGGGTCATACAAATAGGGTTGTACCATGAGTTCTGCACCTCTGTCTCTTCAGAGACAAAGCCCGTTTCTGGGCTGAGTAAAGCAGTGCTGTCTTTGCAAGTTGTGCTTGCTATTGGCATTACCAAGGACCTCCTCTTTGCAAATAACCATTTGGTGAATCTGTTGCATTCATCACCCTTCATCTTTCTCCTGCTGGACACCATGCCTCTCTATACTACTTATTCACCCTACAATCTTTGGTATCCATCAAAAACCTCTACATATAGACATTTTCTGTTTGCTCCTGAGGAAGGATGGTCAGCAAGCTGATGGCAGAAGATGTGTTAAAGTTCAAAACAGAACTATTCAGGAGTCAAGGAATTAAAAGATGAATGATTATACTTATTGCCAAGCTCGGCTTAACTCAATTTCAGTTCCTTGGATGTATTCATGTGTCTGCTTTCTCACTTGTGACAGGATATTTTACAGACTGTCTTATACACAAGCCTCCTATTTTTCTGAGACCAGGACATTTTTTCTTACCATTTTCTGCCTAAAAAAATAATAAGCAATGCTTTTTTTGGATCTCTTTTTAGTATGTAGAATGAGTTGAAAGGCTATACCAGAATAAATTTAGAGAGAGTGAATTTGATAAATACACCTGGTCTGAAGGGCTCCCCCAGCCATGGAAACAGTTACAGCAATGTGAGGCCTACTCCAAAGCATCATGAGTACCTTGTGGTTGTTACTGTACCTTGGTGACCCCTTAATGAGGCAGGATTTGCAATTTGTGGAGTTGGAAGGAAAAGCTGTTCAAGTGAGAGGTTCAGGGAAACACAGCCTCCCTCTGTGAGATCCTTCACCACAGCCTCAAGGGAAATAGCCTTGTAGGTACCTGTTAGTGTTTGGATAGTCCTGCAGCAGCCCTGCTCTTTGCTCCCAGCTTGTAGTGGCTGCTCCTCGGGAAGGCTTAGCTCTGGAGAGTGAAAAAATACTGAACTCGCACATCACAGCCCTGGGCACTTATCAGCAGCCCAGTATCACTACCAGATCCAAGTCCAGTGGTACTGTGACCTGTGGCACAAATTTTGCTCACTGAAACAAACTTTTGATATATTTGCCTTGCAGATTGCTGTGTGTTACAGGCAAATCTGGGTAAGCTGCAACCAAATATGAGTTGGGTTCTTGGGTTCTGAAAACAATCTATCTAGGACAACACAGTACTTAACAATTCTCTGAATCAGGAGCTAACTCATACTGGTTTTTTTTGGCTTTAAGCCCTTTCACCATTTTTTCTTATGGATTAGAGCAAGCATTTGTATGAATGGCTTCCCTAATCCTCTGGTACCTGATAATATCATACTGCTCCTCCCTCATACATTGACAGCATGTCAGACTGGGATGCACCTTACCCATGACCACTCTTCGAGCTGTCTGGCTCTGTGATGCCTAGTATCCACCTTAGTTCAGCAGCAAAAATTCTTTCTAAAAAAAAAGACTTAGGCCTTCACTTTTCCTTATTTACCACTTTTTTCTAATCAGACCAAAGCATCACTTCTGCAGACTTTTCATATCAGCACAAAGACTACCCACATTGATAACAAAATCCTTTGGATACCAAAGGTTACACAAAGGGTGGCCTGGGTAAATACTGTTTCCCAAGTGAGTGGTTGAACAAGCACTGAGGGATGCATGCCTGACTGACAAAAAAAAATTTAAAAGTATTTGCTGTTTGCCTTCTCCCTTAGCATTTGTCCTTTAATGGAAAACATATTTGTTCATCTCCTCTGATCTAGTTCTTCTAAGGTGTGACAGTTGGACAGTATCAGCACAAGTCTGCACCCCATTGAGAGCTGTGTTGTGTTCTGCCCAATTATTAGGGTCCACTTCTCTGCTGCAGAGACTCCATGAATTCACAGCTTGTAAAAACAACCGTGGGTACTTTATTCCCATATTGTAACAAATGTCACAGTCTCTGGTTGTTAACAGGCATATCCAGTTCAGACAGTCCCTGACTGAAAAACACGTCATTGTACAGCCTAAAATTTCCTGCTTACCTTACAGTGCCTGTAACTTGTTTCAGAACAATGTGTCTGGTGCTTTTAGGCTTGCCTACCAAATCCCCAGTTTAACTTAATATACAGCTCATCCTATTTCAGGGTGACAGTCCACTCTCTGCAGTGTTTCTCCAGGGACAAATTCCTCTGGGAGAACGGTGCTCTTGTATAATCAGAGAAGACAGGTTTTTAAGGGATAAAAGCCATCTACTTCCTCCTTCTCCTCAGGGAGACTTAACTGCATAAGGCCATTTCTGAGTTCTCTTCACTGATCTCTGGCACTGGCAACTTTTTGCAAAGAACTATGGTCCGTTGAAATTTCATAGAATTATAGTAACATAGAATAGCTTGGGTTGGAAGGGACCTTAGACACCATCCAGTTTCAACCCCCCTGCTGTGGGCAGGGACACCTCCTACTAGACCAAGTTGCTCAGAGCAACCTGGCCTGGAATAGGGCCTCCACAACTTCTCCAGACAATCTGTTCCAGTACTTCACCACCATCACAGTAAAGGATTTCTTCCTAATATCTAATCTAAACCTACTTTCTTTCAGTTTAAGTTTGTGCACCTTTCTCCTGCCACTGGTTGTTGTTGGAGAATGAGAGTGTGAATATAGCCATAGGGATGCTTTCTGAGGAATTTTATGCACTGACCAGCTTCATAAACTTACATTCTAACCCGAGCAGCTTTCCCCATGCTTTTGCGCTTTTAGTGGCCAAATTCTGGGCCTTACATTAATTTGGTTTTGTGTATTTTACCTCATGCACATGTCACCCTCTGGTTCCCTTGCCAAGAGCTCTCCAAAATGAGATTACTCTCTTTTCAGCCCTGAATTGTAGACACACTCAGGACAACCAGCTACACAAAACTTTTCCACTTTTCCTGTAGACTTCTGCCTACAGTCAGGACTGTTGATGACATTCATTATTGTTCCATACTCCTACAGTGCATATTTTTTAGTCACTTCAATTCTTGGTACACCAGCTTGCAAGAGAGTCTGGCAGGCATGCCCTTACCATTGTACTGGAGGTTCTGTTATCCAGCAGCACATAACGTGGGAGCTGGGATAACATAAACTGTTCCAAATGTGTCTCACAAGGTGCATTAAAAAGTTACAATTCCCCACGTTATCCTCTTTGAGAGATGAAAATTGCTTGTCTTTTTGTGACTGGCTGAAAGTCATTTAAATCTCCTTGCTGCAGATACATGGCCCTGCCTGAAATCTGACCAGACTCAAGAGAATACCAGGATAACAGCAGGACAAACAGCCCTTCCCATACCTTGATATCCAGACTGTCACAGACTGAAAATTCAGCTTTGCATTAGTGCTGAGTGAAGAAAGGAGAAAGGAATTCTGTACTTGCTGGTGCACAGTAAGGTCTCTGACTGTCTTGAAGAAAACAAGGAGTTTCATGGAGAGAGTAGGTTATCAGATTACTCACCTGAAAGAAATATTAGGTTTTTTTCATTGTAGTAACTATCCAGCTGCCTTGTAACACCTCCTTTCAGGTATAGCTGCGCCAACGCAGCTCACCTGGCCAGCTTGCCTCAATCAGCCCTGCGTGGAGCACTGCCCAGCCTGTGCTCCCTTGGTCAGTGCGTAGAGCAGATCAGCAGTTTGAAGGGATTTGTCCTCTGAAGGAGACCTGCAGCACTCAAAGGGGGAAACTCATTCCAGGGATCATACTAGAGTATCTTGTTTTGAAAACCCTTCCTGAATGATGTGCAAAATACTGGACAGATGCATCATGCACTTGGCCTTTTTGCAAGCCCTATTATTATAAATTATTGCAGAACAAAACCAGAGAAAAACCTGTGGAGAGCAGCCACACAATTTCAGCTTGTTCTTGAAGGTCTCACAGTATTTTGGCACCTCTTTGTTCTTTATGAAGCCCGGAAGAGTGAAGTGTGCAGAATTATTAATTATATACAGGAGTTATGGGTTTTATAAAGAATGATACATATTCTTGGTTCGGGAAAGAAGTCTTTACCCTCAGTTTCTCTGATTTTTAAAAGTCACCTCATTTGTGTATTTTGTTCTGTTTTGGCCTTCTTGCCCATCTCACATGCAGCCATTGAGTTAGAAAATGCTGACTGATCCCACAGTGAACAAACTGAAGACCCAGTTGCATGTATCTCCTGTAGATTCTTAACCTCCCTTAAATTACTTCATGACCTCTGATAGCTCCTTTTTCTCAGTTAAAGTCACTTGGAAATCTGTTTAATAAAAAATATAAATTATATAAATCCGAACAGTTTCCGAAGTTATACTGGCCACGAGGTATCTTTTTGTAATGTGTTTCAGGCACAGTTTTAACTTATACTAATTTTGTGTTTCTCATCAGTACATACTGGTGGTAGTAGAGTCTCAAATTTTTGGAGCTAGCTTTCCAGCAGAAGAGAAATCAGGGACACAACTGAAGTAAGGGAGAGTTTAATGTCCAGAACCCATGTTGTACACTTCTGGCTGGGGCAACAGAGTAAAGAGCTTTTCCACATGACAAAATTGTCTTCAATGCAAGGCAAATGTACATGGAAGTTTTTATCTTAAAGGCATTGCAAAAGGTTATGACATTAGCATGATTAAGGAAAATACAAGATGGCAAGAAGGCTTCTAGTTGCTGTTCCAAGGAGTGTTCAGCATTAAGAAACACAGATGAGTCAACTGGCTTTAAAGAAAAGAGATAACCAAAGATATGTCACAAACAGTAAAAACATAAGCAAACCCTTTGCCTAAAATGATTAGTTTTCCAGTCCCTGCAGGCTTTATCATCACATCTTCGTCCACCTCAGAGGTCAAACTGCCTCTGTTACTTGGTACTCAAGTACACAGTGGCCTAACCTACAGCTCTGCAAAGAGAAGCAGCTAGGAGAAGGACTTCAGGAATGAACTATTTGGAAAAACCGCTTCAGTTTAGGGAGCTGGTTTTGCTAAGAGCAAAAGTAAACAGAAGTCTTCCATTTTCATATCTAATATATATACTATAATTTTCATAATAGCAACAGCAGTTGAAAACCAGCTACTAAATTAAGATGTTCTGTAAAATCTATTAAAGAAATTATTGACTCTTATTCATGATTCTCTAAATGTCACATCATTAGCATCTTGTGCACTCTGTGTTGTTCTGGATAATATAGGAAATTGCCTGAGCATCATCACTGATCTGATTCCAAATAATTGCATAGAAAGTGATCTTTCTTCATAATAGGCTTTGTGGGATACTCAAACAATGAACTCACCTGACTGACAACTTTTTATGGTGCTTTACAAAATGAAGCAAACATTGTCTTAAGACCACAGTGAAGTATCATGCTTGCAGTTTGATTTCCAGCAGGGCACATTCCACCTTGAGTTATTTTTCAACCACTTGCCAAAAAAAGAAAAATAAGCTGCTGCTTTTGGATATGGAGTGTGAAATCACCCGGATGGGAATAATGTGAGTGCACATAATTGTACACCTGTTAGTTATTTCTGAGAAACTAACCTGTTCACGCTACAATTAGGTACAGTGTAAATCACAAAGACAGAAAACACATTCAATCAGTTGGACATGGTGACGTGAAAAAAAATCAGATTTCATGGCTTGATAGAAAAATCACATTAAGGTCTAAATGAATTATTTCTATGACTCAAATAAATTATCATCTGGGCTTACATTGGTATTAACAAGATGAACATTTTGGAGAGAGAGAATTATATACTCTGGGGGGAGGTGGGTGTAAATCACTGCAGTCAAAGATACAAGGGTTTAGCTAGGGTATGCACTGACAGTGCTTCTAGTGGGGAGACCAGTGAGAAATTTCCTTGATGTGAATGGTACCATATCTGGTGCATTTTCCAGATATAAGCCTACAAAACTTCCATTTGCAGTGTCAAAAGATGATTTGCTGGCATCACATCAGCAACCCTGTGCTTTGAAGATAAATGTAAACCAAGACTGTGGCAGCAGGCTTCAACACCATGTCAGCAACACAGAAGGAGTCTCAACTGCAGTGTTTTGGTGTGACAGAGAAATGTGTGGGCTTTAAACACTGCCATGGAATTTAAAACTTGACCATTCAATACTGGTTACCCTAACACCAGTGGTACTGTTCAGATGCTGGCAGCTTGACATTGTGCTATTCACTTTCTGAATAGTTTCTGTCTCACAGAATTCACTGGTGTGCCATTGTGGGACAGATCATGCATCAGGGCATGGCATCTGCACGAATCTGCTTCCAAAAAATACAGTATTTCTACAAGAAGTTATCTAACCTGGCATTTTTGCTCAAATGAGAATATATATAGTATGGTAAGCAAGTGGTTTTGCAGGTTTCTGTAGCACTGAAAAAAAAGAATAATCACATTTTACCCGTATACTTTTAAAATTCTAACAGAGATTTCCTAGGGAGCCATGAGAGAAGTAAAAAGCCTATACGTGTGAATACATAGACATTGTGTGAAATGCTCATTTGGTATGGCTATGTGTCCTGAAATAACAACCTGCATCAATGGCTACATCAACGTCACATTGCTGTACGTCCTGAAATCGTGACCTGAATCAGCAACAAGAATTATGTTACAACAAAAAATACTAAATGATTTTTTTACACACAACTTTTAGCTCAGCAAGCCCTGGGACTTTTTTTTTTTCTTGACCACAGAGGCCTTTATTAAAAGCCCCCTGAAGGCAGTACAATTCCTTCATTGTCTGCATTGCCTCAGATGGAGTACACTGAGTACAACTTACTGTGTATGTTGACAATCTTCTTTCTAAAACCATTAGTCACGTGCAAGACCACTGAAATTCATGGTAGTGCAGATATGCAAAATGAGTATGAGATGAGCACAGTAACAAGAACATGTGGTGTCTCTTATGAAATCATTGACTATTTAATTTGTGCTAACATATTTAAATTTCCTTTGATTTGTAGGTTTTTCAAGATAAAAGATGATGGTGCCCAGCCAACAACTTAAATAACTCTTAAGGTTATAAACACAACCCTCAATCTTTGCATATACCCTATATTAGTGTTGATTCCACTTAGATGTGACTTCTGAGGAAGCAATATGTGTGGTCCATATATACATTCTCCTCTTTTGCACCTAAAAACTTACAGTATTTGGACTCCTGTGAAAACAGGTCTTTCTTTGATGCAATAGGTGTGTGTTTACGTATCAGAAACAGTCAGCTTTGGCACTTGTAAGTCTTGCATAATCACTTCTTGATCTGGGCAGTACTGGGTGGCATCTTCTGTCATGATTGGTGAGAACAGGTGAATGCAAAAGAGATTATCACAACAGAAGTGGTGTCTGAGTGACTTTGGATCTTTATTGTGTCATACTTACTGAGCAGATCTAAATATCCAAGGTATAAAGCAAATTAGATGTAATAATACTTTTTCAGAACATTAAAAAGTAACTTATTTATTAAACAAATGCTTTCAAAATGAAATCTTAATGTCTGTAAGTAAGACAGAGGATGGTCAGCAATCATTCTACTACAGCTAAGAAGAAGAGGTAAGGGAAAATCAGATCAGAGCATGGGTTGATAGCCCTCTAACTAGAGGAATTACCTCTCTTCAAAGGGAAAAAAGTGGAATGGGTTGTTAGTAGGGCTGAGCTGGGATTTATAAAGTTTATGTTGTATAAAAGCTAACAGGACAAGTGATTTAGCCAGTAAAGTCAACATGTATGCCCTGTACACACTGGGGCTAGGTTTGTGATGCCAGCCTCTCTCCATCACTGAACTATGTCCCAGAGCTGGCCACCCTTGATCTGAGGGTAGCAGGATGCTGGCCATCTTGGCACAGCAGGGGCTGTGTCTTTAAGCAGCCTGCTACAATAATAAACACTGAGGTGAATGGTGGGAGTGGTGAAGCAATCATCTGCACTTTCTGCTAAGTACATTTTGAGATGCACTGCAGACTGAGTATTTTTGATTTTGTCTTAATGCTGAAACCAGAACTCCAACAAAGTCAACCTGGGAATTGTGAACCAGATGAAATAAGTGTTAATTTGGTAAATTCTTGTACAAGATCCTCTTTCATGATTAGTAACTGAAGTGTGGACACTAGGCCTGCTTGGAAGGGTACGTCTGTCATCATTAACAAGATTAGAGTACACAAGGCTTTGAAACAGAGGAAAGCTGATCTCCTAGTGTAGCTTGATGCCTTCAACACAATTTCCAAGGAATCAGCACATCTGTAAGCAAAACAGAGCAAGGACATGCCAGCTAAAACAGTGTGCAGAAGAGCAGAACAGGAAAGGCTGAAAGTGTCTTTCCACCCTGCAGCGATTATTCCTCGGGTAACAGGGAGGAACAGAGCAGAGGGAAGGATAGGCAGATGAGGATTTCCCTTAGGAAAAAACATCCTTATGCCCTCCTGGGATACAAGCAGGCAAGAGCTTGAAAAAGAGAAGAGGGAATTTGTTACAATTTTTGTCATCAGTAGCTGCAATGGTCATTGAACAATCTGTTGGCCAAAACTGCACAGCTCAGTGTAAAGTGCAGTACTCATATATTCTGTTCGCAGGAATGAGATAGAAAAGGAGATTGCAAGATGTGGGAGAAGAAAATAAAATTAAAAAGCCACTGCTCCTTGTAACAGAAACTAGCAAAAAATTCAGCTCCAAAATAAAAGAAAGGTAGTTATTTCTCAGAAAAACTGAAGGAAATAGGTTTGCATTTCAGCTTCTATGGGAGACATTGCTATGCAGCTTGGCAAACTCAGAGGTATCAGCAGAGACAACAAAGGAGATGTGTCGTATTGAGAACCTGAGGAGACCCCTTTGTCTATACCTGATTTGGATCTGGGCAGACACTTCTACCTGAATTCAGAGTCTGTAAGTTGTTTTTATACTGTCAATGTTTATGTAAATATAAGAATTCAAAAGCAAAAAAAATCTCAGAGACTCCTTTAAAGCTTTTCATTTAAAATATATTTCAATGTGAATTAAACTGTAAATGGTGGAGGCAGAAAAGAACGAATGCAGTAGGATGAAAAACAGACACCTATGAGCTGTCCTGAACAACTCAGACTTGAAAAAGCAGTGATTTATAATGCTTAGTCCTTTTTTTAAAATTCTTTTCTCCCTAAATCTATTTATTGTCCAAGTCCAGCAGATTCTCAGCATCAGACTGACATAATGATAGCTTTTCTCTGTCAAGAGAGAGAAAACAGTTTGCTACGTGCTTGCCTGACACTCCTCATTATCATCTGTGCAAAACAGGCACTGAAAGAGAAGAAGAAATCAGGAAAACTAAGCCCTCTTCCTGGAGTCATTCATCAAGAGCTTTAGTAGCAAATGTTCCCAAACTTGCAACACAACCTCTTGAAACAAGAGCTGACTTCTTGCTAAATTCCAATATTAGTCACAGTTCTGTGGTCACAGCTCTTTGTTTTTAAATAGAAACCTTTCTCATGGCTGTGACAAGTTACTTTGTGGAGGTAAGAAAGGAAGGTAGGCGAGCTTAGGCTGCTGTTTGCTGTCCTCTGTTGCAGGTGACCACAGAGGGCAGGATGGAGGGGGGAGGAACAAAACAAGCTCTCCAGCGGCTGATAGACGCAGGGCTTTCTGGAGGGTGAACAATGCAGGCAGTGTTACCCGCAAATGGGATCTTTCAACACCCTTGGAAAGGAGAAAACTTAAAAAATTAAACACTCTACAGTGGGTTCCTAGTGGCTTGCACTCAGTGCCAGCTACAGCCAAACAAGACTGCTTGTATAAGCTTGTTAATGGGGAGAAATACATCTGATCTGTATGGCATTTGAAGATGATTAATGAGAGAGCTTCTGACAGGATAAACTTTCTTTCCTTTTATGTGATCTTGGCTTTAGGCAGCACCTGCTCACTTGCAGCGATGCGCTATCTGGAGATCTGTCACTGGAGCTGGCCATCTGCGTCAGCAGGGCTTAGAGGCCTCCCGCATCAGGCCATGCACAAGGATGCATTACTGTCTGTGATGGTAGCAGAAAGAATTGGGAGTGCCAGGGATTAGGGCAGAGTCCCATCGGACATGCACCCTGTCTCCATGTGACCAGGTGGAATATCATAAGAAAGCTCATGTGAAATGTGCAATCTCAGCCCTGCTCCTGGTGATTTGCACTCACACTCACTCGCTTTTCCTGACCACAGCAGCAAGACTGCTGAGTCCTTGGGGCTGGAGATCGAACTGATCTGCCAGTTGATCCATACCAGGGATAGTGACTCAACCACTTCACTGGGGAGCCTTTTCCAAAACAAAGAATTAAGTGTAATGGGTCGGGCTTAACATATGGCCATTATAGTCAATGGAAAGTTAGAAAGAATAATCTCCAGACACAGTATGCATTCAGTAATCCTGGTCCCCTAATTTGAATACTGCAGCTTTCACATAGTAACACAGACACATTAAAACTCTGGGGGAAAAATGTGTCCCCCAAAGAGTTCTTTAGAAGTTAAGCAGATTAACGTTACCCCCATTTTTGATGAAACTTACTTATAATATAAAGTTCTGCAAGCTATCAACATCTGATAATAGTAGTTTCTCCTAGATGAGAGTGAGGTAGCACATTATGTTTCATATGTTGTGAATGCACAACCTGTGGCATGGTTTCAATGATAAAGTGTAGAGATCAGGGAAACAGTAGAGCAAGCACTTGTTTGAAAGAGAAACAGAATAATTGTTGCATGTGAGATTCTTACAATTTTTCTGGCATAAAATGAAGCTAAAACAGCCCTATGAGTCCTCTATGCCTCTTTTTCATGTTAATTTCTGCCACCTACCAAGAGAGCCTGCAGAGTGATGACATCCATAAAATGCAGTACCTTCATTCTTACCACTCTGCGACTTCTAGTTCTAGACTATTTAAAGTTTCCAAAACCAATTCCGGGCAAGCAAAAAGCCACTTTTATTCCAAGTAAACAATAAACATAGTAACCCCCCCAATATTTCCTTTGTATACCAAGTAATGTATACAAAACACTTGAATGCCAATAAAAATAAAAGCTGTAGCAAGATAGCAAAATATTTAGGTTTTAAAAAAAGAGTCCATTAAACCCATTTCTAACAAACATTAGACCTTAACTTAGAACAAAATGACCTGAAGAAATCCTATGCACATTCAAAACCATTTGTTAACAAAGAAGTGCTGATTACATTAATGTAGACTCTGTGATTCCTCATGTTCTTGTGCTTAGCATATAATATTACAATTCTAGTAATGAAAGTAACTTTACATTTTAGACCTCTGTGATGAAATGTTAACATGCTTCCAAATCCATTTCATTGTAAGGGTTTGTTTTGCATATCATAAAGTAGCAGTTCTCTTGAAAAGTGCTAGTGCTGCCAGCAAGAGGTCTTTTCTGCAAAGGCTATTGTGAGCTTAAACACCATGCACCTGCATTCAAGATGTGGAGGAGTAAAGCAGAAAAATAAAACCAGCCATGCAGACAGTTGAAGAGTCAGCCACACAGGAGACCAGTCCTAAATGCTGTGTAACCCTGCGTGCACCAGGATGTAGGATTCTGACCCCAGCTGTGTTGTGTGGGCTCTCTCCTGACTCAGGTTGGTGAGCCCATGGCAGGGATTGCTTGGCTGGGTGTGGGTCACCTGGGAAGAATTTTACCGGCAGGCTGATTGATGTAGGCAGATTTCTTACCTGGGTTACAGTCAGTGCTTTAATCACCCATAAGAGGCATGCCAGCATCATCCTCAGTAGAGTACACCAGCAAGAACTGAAGAATAAGCCCTACTTTTAACTTGATCATCCTCATGTTTTCTGACCCCATCCTCAGCCTCTGTGAAGGAGAACCAGACACAGTTTTTCTTAGCACAGCACTCTCTGGTGTACTGATAAACATCAAAAAGTTTGAGAGGATTACAAGGAGATCAGAACAGAGTGTCAAAGGTCTATTTTGCCAAGACTGCAAAGACTTTCTTTATTCTCAAACTACAGGAAACCTTTTGGGTTTCTCTATATATTTTCTTTTAATAAAGGCACCTACTGTACTTTAGATGTCTAAGTAACAAAATCAAAGCCACACTGTTAGCATAGGAATTATGATCTTTCATATTCAAAGAATAAACTGAAATACAATTCTTGTCAAATCTGGTGAGAACTTTGCTGAAGTGTAATTCTTCTGTAGCAGCAATGATGTCCTGCTCTGAAAGACAGATTTCTGTCAGACTAACAGTAAAAATGAAATGTAGGATCTGATTTCTGTATCTATGCCCTTTCTCCAGTTACTAGAGCTGGGACGTTGCTGTGAGCTTCCTGGAAATGACTGAAATTTTGTGAGAGGGAAGTAGACCAGCCTGGTTTCCATGAGTGGTCAGAAATGTCCACCCGTGTCAGCTGCACGCAGACATTGAATTGCTAATGACCTAAGGAGCAGTGGCTCTATGGTGACAGTCTCGTTTTGGTGCGGAAAGATCTAGTCATCCTATGGATTACCATGCAGGACTGCAGCACTCCTTTTTGTTCTTTTGGGGGAGAAGGCTTGAAATTTGGGGATTTAGTGACTTTCAAAATCAGTTTGATAGGAGACATTTTACAGAGACCTTCAGGTCCGTGAACCTGAAATATATTTGATTCTTATCTTAAAAACATATTGCTGGCTATCAAATGAGAGCAGAAGCTCCAAGCAGATGGCAGTGAGAAACTGTGACATTATTCTGTTGATACTCAGATACCCCTATACTAATAATGACTGATACTGTTGATACTGATGAAGACTCATAGCTGTCCTGACTCCTGTTCATTTGCTGCTGAACAGATACATGGGAGTAGCAATCTTTGATTAAATAAAAATATCCACTCATCATAGCATCTGATAATGACCAAACACAAATTCTGGGAAAGGAATGAATTACAAGAACAAACATGTTGTGATATATCCACTAAATAATTACTCCATCTCCCATGAATTGTTAAGGTAATTTCTGAGTCAAAGGTACCTTTGTATTTTATATACCTTGGTGGATTTCTCATACACATTTGTCCACCTGTTTTTCAAACTTGTTTAAATTTTTAGCAGCCATATTATCCTATAGCAATCTGTTTCACAGAATATTCCATTCCCAGTCTGCATTGAAATCAACTTTTCCTTTTTTTTTGTATGGAATCTCCCACGTTAGTTTAATTTGTTACCATATCTCTTGGATGCAGACGATATTATTTCATAGCTGTTAGGAAGTTTCAAAATAAAAGCGCTTTACACTTAAAAACAATTACTTCTAACTATATGAAGTTGACTTTAGAATATGTTTAGACTTTTTTAAACCTATCAAATTAATATTTTTCTGAGATGTTGTAACTGAATAATCTCCACATAACAGCAACAAAGAAGAAAGGGTAACAAAAGGAACATGTGCTATGTCTTAAATACTGAAGCTGAAAGAGAGAAAGCCTTGAAAAATAATGCATCAACAGAACCCCAGTTCTGCAGAAACAAAGGCACTGCTTTCTTCTTGCCCTGTTCCAGAGGATGGCATCCAGTGAAATTAATGGGGAGCAAGATGAAGACACGTAGAAGGTAGTAACATTACTGCACAGAGCACACCAGCACTCTGTGAAGTTTGCCATTCCATTAAATTGAGAAGGTATCTTGGTTTTGTGGGGTGGGCAATTTATGAGAAAAATAACACATGGCGCAATAATAACCATGAGAGCAAAATTCTGAGATGAGACTGCTCCCAAGGACTAGAAGGGAAAGCTCTCCGACACATCACAGCTACCGTTATCTCATTCTCCTTTTCCCTGTATGTCTTTCTATCATCATCAGAAAATGGCTACTTCTGTGAAGTTGTTTTGCAGATCAGAACATCCATGATGAAATCATGAAAACACATTGTGAAAAATGAAGTTCACTCTCCTGTTAGGATTGAAAAGTTTAATAAAGGACAATAAGGGACAAGGAAAATAAAGCAAAAGTCACAGCGCTGGGTGCTTTTTGCTCTCAGCCAAGAGCACACCTGTGACCTCAGAGACATCCTTTACATACACCTGGAGTATTACATATTCATACGCAATTAGACATATTCATAAACAATTATACATATTCAAAACCCTTTCCCATAACAATTCAGAATGGAATCTTGCCCCGATAGTTCCCAGAGTTGGAATTAACAGATGGTTGCATATTCAAACCCTTTCGAGTAACAATTCAGAATGGAATTTTGCCCCGATAGTTCCCGGAATCAACAGGACTTATCTGTTGGTATGCCGGTAGCAGGGGGGTCCAGGCAAATAGTTCATAAGCATAGCTATTTCTAAGTTTTTTCTTTTTTTAATGAAAAAAGTATTAAGAAACCACATCACCACAAAGCTACCTTATATAGCATTTTACATATAGCATCTATTTGTGACAAAGCCACTGTTACAAAAGCTACTTTAACATCACTTATTTTAACCTTTGCAAAAAGCCAATATTATAGCATCTATTTATCACACACATGCAGCTCAGGAAAACAAGATTCTTGTAGAAACCACTGGCAATATGCCAGAGGGAGAATCAGAAAGTGCTAGCAGAAGAACACAAGTGATTCTTAAACACTCAGATATTCCCCATACTTTGTACGCACCAGTGAAGCAGAAGCATTCAACCCAATGGGACAGGTACTAGAAGAAGACCTTCTGGGAGCTAGTGCTAGTTAGTAAGTACATACATGCTACACGGATCAGCTAGGGCAGATTGCTTTAAACTTCAGCTTTGCTGGCACAAACTGAATAACAACATTATGCTCTTAAAAGTGCCAAAACTGAACAGCAAGCTTATGGGCCAAAAATTTTCTTCCTTTCTGGTTACCTGTGATTTACTGGCAGACATACTCTCCAGACTTCCTAAACTCAGGTTTTGCCTAAGACCCCATACAGCCGAAATCTCTCTTCCATACCCTCAATATGTAGTGAAGCTCTGAAATAGTTAAATAGGCCAAGTGACACATGGGTATTTGCCTCTGTTTTGAAGTTTAAAGGAAGGAAAAAACCTCCATCACTTGCAAATCCTATGCAAGTTCCTGCAGGCAGAACATAAGGGTGAAAAAGCCCTGCCACATCTGTGTTTATTATGACAAATACCTTCTAAACTCCCAGTCTGCATTGCAAATGTTGGTTACTTTTAACAATATACAGCAAAGGGGAGAAAATGAAGGGTGTGTCCCAGCCTCCACCCTTATGCCATTATCTGAAGATCTACTTTGAGTGAATTACTGTTCTGCATTATCTGTCAGCTCCCCACTGTCAATGTCAAACTGAAAAACAAAAAAGAAAGACAAGAGACTACCCTGTGTTCTTTGCATCTGTAAATGCTTTCCCAGCAATGTCAGCACGGGAATGAGAGAAGTCAACTCTCAATAGACCAATCCACTCATAGAGAAAGAATAACAAGCAGGTTAACTTAAGCCTTAATTCGGTGTTCCTATCTGTTGAATTTCCTTGCCTCAAAAGTATAGAACAGGAGAGAAAACTCAAGTGTTTCAAGGGAGACTCAAAAATTTTCCGCTTTTCTCTGAGTCATCTTGCATCAGCCTTGGGTACAACAAGCCATAGTCGAAAGAATCAGGTGGCATAGATGGACACTCTATAAATCTTTGCATAGCAGGGAAGGTTATATACTGGTGTGGTTTAGGTGGAAATTGGCACAAAAATAATTCCTGTGCAAACTCATTTACTTAACATTGTATATTGTGTTATATTATTTCTATATAATCTGTGTGAGGGGGTCAGGTAATTTTCCCTATACCATTGTAAAATACCAGAATAACTGTTCCTTGGTGTAATAAATACGTATGCCCAATTTAGAAATAATAAAAATATAAAATTTATTAAATGTCCAAAAGATTCGAACACGCAATGCCACGATCGAATAAAAAGGACAGAACCAAGCCCGGGGTTGGTACTGGGTGAACAGTGGTCCAACCTCTATCGCATCAGACCTCCCTGTGTTCACCCCGTTCTGTCCTTCGGAGTCCACTTTTATACAGTTCTTATGCATAAAGTCCGGAGGTGAGCATTCTTTTTCTGTTTCCCGTATTAATGAAGTGTAGTATTCAGGTGGACAAAAGAGCATAATTTTCTATCGCCAGTGGAGATTGCCTGATGAATCGTTGCAGTCCATATCGTAATACGTAATCTGGGTCGTTTTCACCTGGCCTGGGTGGAGGTTCTCGGAGATGAGCCATCAGCCCTTTTGAGATAGGCTATCAGCTCTGCCGGGAAATCCTTTATGCAGTAGGTGATACAATCAGAATGTCCTTTTGGCTTTGTGTGAGGTTTTGGTTTTTGTCAAAAAAAAGCTTGTTCAGGCTTGTCCTTATTTTTAACTTTATAACATAAAATATAACTTTATACACTTTAGCACGAATTCACATATCACACTTGGGTATCACTGCAGGTCTGCACTGATGCTGTACCACAGGTGCTTGCTCTAGGTAACTTCAAAAGGTTTGCTTTAAGGCAACTATTGCTGCTGCTAAGACACAGAGACCAACAGGACATACCTGCACTTCCTGATACTTGTACTGAAGATGTTTCATAGATACTGGTCACTGATTGCCACAGGAGCTTTGCAAAACTGTTAAACTATTAAAGTGTTTTTATTTAGTAGAACTACTGAATAGTAGAACTATTCAGTATTCTAGGAAATTTTCCTTTCCACTTATCCAAAGACACCATCAGTGTGTGCTTTAGGAATTGTACAGCTGCCTTATTTTACTGCTAAGCATTGGCATCACTGCTTTGGAAGCAGGTATGATTTGGAGCTAGTTTATTTGCTGCATTAAGCAAAAAAAGAGACTGTTTTAAGAAGACCTATAGGAGGCACTTCATCAAAACTTTAAATGTGAAGTAAGGGGAATTTCTAAATGCTCAGACAGACAGGCATAGAGTGAGGCATGACCAGCAAGTACCATGTAGCAGTAAGAGGTCACAGCTCTTAGAGGAAGCTGAGCTTCTGCCTTTTTTAACACCTTCACAAAAGCATTTTCTGAAAATGGAGTGTATTTAAGTGGTATGAGTTCTTGCCCTAATGTAGTTTACAAAGGTAAAACTATTTGATCCATAAAATGATTAATATGACCAGCCTGTACAAGCCTGAACATGGCTGAGTGGCTCTCTAGACTGGTAAATTGAGGGCTTGACTATAATGAAATTACTATCTAAAATCTCACTGACTTCATCAAAGCTCACATTTTATCAGCAGGTTTTTGGTTTAAAGATTTTGCCATGTCAAAAGGGTAAAAGTGATAGCAACCCTCGAGAAATCTTGAAGAAAAGTCCATGCCTTCTAGTGATGTACAAGTGCCCCTAACAAGCAAATATTTGTGAAAAAAAATCTAGGTTATTCTTTTACTGGACATGCTTACATGTGTCAGCCTTAAAAAGTTAGAAGAATATCAATGCACAAAAGTTCCTAAATACTATTACAGGAATTTATGTTGGAGTGGAACACTGAAAAGATGCTTTCTCAGTCAGTAAATGAGAGGACACCAGGACAATCCTCTTACTGGTGGAGCTCCTTCTAAATATATTTACTTACACATAGAAGTAAGCTACTGAATAAAAGTCTTGCTGACTAGTCACTTCTACTCTTGCATTTTTCTATTGGCATATTTCACTGTTAAAACTCAGTTAAAGGAATGTTGTAGACTTTGTAAGCAGGTGGAACTCTTTATATGCACACAGTCACACCTGAAAGGCTTGCTCAGTTAAGAAATAAGGAACTTTGGCCAGAGTTTTTATTTTGTTAAAGAAACACTGTTTTATTAACGTTAACTGTTGTTATAAAACTAATTAAAATTCTTGCTGTGACAATAGTTTCAACTGATGCAGCTGAGTTCCAGCCTTCAAAAATGTAGAAAGCTACTTCTGTATGTAGTAATACTGCAGTATGGGCTCTTGGGCAAGAGACTGCTATCAGTCCTTGCGCCCATTTGGGAGAATAGTTCAACTCTTCTCTACCACATCTCCCCAACTTTATAATCTGCAACACTACAAAACCCTCCAGAACAAGACAAAAATGAGGTTTATTGTAAGCCATGTGGACTCTGGGGAGAGAAGGATTGTGCATGCTGACTGTTTTTGCTAAGCCCTTGAGAGAAGAACAACGAAACAGCAATCTTGTAAAGAATTTATGATGCCTGGGATTAAGGAAATGTGTGAATGCTCTTGCTTAACTAGTGTGAGATAAGAGAAACATGTGGAACACTTCAGTGCAACGTAACTAATGTTTCAGTGCAGGTGCTAAATAAAACAAATACTTATATCAAAGCTCTTGTCCAGACATCAAATAAACAAACAGATTGAAACATAGTTCAGAAGTGAATTTAGGAAACTAATTCCAGTGACTATAAACATAATGGAATTTCCGAGGCTGTTATGGGAAAATAAGCTGTATTCCCCTGCATGACTGTACCTGGATTCATTTTCTTCACAAAGGCCTTTGGGATGCAGTTTTCACAAAGGTAAAGGACTGGAGTTATCCATCACAGCTAATGAGAAGATGGTTAATCTGTTAATCTCTTAGCTCTGAACCTGTTATATTTAGATTCTTGCTATATTTTAGTCTTTCTGGGAGAATTTGCAAAGATTGTTTTGTGTTTATGTCCTATCTCCTAGGTCTTGAAATTACTGTAATAACATTCCATGGAGTAATATTTTTTTGACTAGGAAGGCACCAACAGACCATTTGGCTTGATATCAGGAATGACAAGGACCACAGAACATTTTCCTGTGCCGCTTGCACAGTCTCAACATAGAAGTAATATTTTTGGACCATACATAAGACTGCCCTTTTAATCACAGAGATCTAGGGATTTGACAGTATGATGTAAGCATGGAGATATCTGTGGCACTTGTAGATCTATTTACCAGACATAAGGGCAACAACTTCTTTCTCACCCTCAGGTCTGCAAACGGACAGAACACACAGGTTATCAGATTCTTTTTATTTCGTCTTCTGCAGGTGCTGAACTATAATAAATTTTGCCATTGCTGTATCAATCAGTCTCTGTTCCTTACTAAAAATTGCTGATTTCTGAATTTGTATCCTTGCTTTTGAGCCAAAAGATACATCTCTTTGCTGAAAGTAAAAAGAGGTAAGTCTAGAGGGTGAAGTCCTATGAGGAACAACTGATGGAGCAGGCAGTTTGACCCGATGGAAAAGAGGTTCGAGGGTGACCTTATCACTCTCTACAACTGTCTGGAAGAGGCTGTAGCCAGATGGGGGTCAGGCTGTTCTAGCAGTAGCAAGAGACAGGATGAGAGGACACAGTCTCAGCCTGTGCCAGGGGAAGTTCAGGTAGAACATGAGGAAGCATTTCTTCACAGAAGGGGTCATTAAACATTGGAATGGGCTGCCCGGGCATGTGGGAGACTCGCTGTCCCTGGAGGTGTTTAATAAAAGACTGGATGCAGCACTCAGTGTCTTGGTCTAGTTGGCGTGGCAGTGTTCAAAGATTGGGTTCAATGATCCCAGAGGTCGTCTCCAACCTAATTGATTCTGGGACTGTGGGACTCTGTATGACAGATAAATCAGAGCCTGCAGTTAGGTCACAAGTGCTGGATATGTCACTGTTTCTGAGTGTGATTAAAAGAGGCAGCTGACTCATTTGTCACTGTAACTCAGAAGTGTAAACTTGCTAACAAAAGCAAAGGACTTTCAACAGCCTGAGGTGACAAAAGTTCCTGCACCTCCACGTTAAGTGCTTCCTAGCTACCAATTCACTCTAAGCTTTCTCTTTCCCATGCACAAAAGCTGTGCTGCACCACTACTAAATGATAGAGTTGTGAACTTTTGTAGGTCTGAAATAATGATGCGGTGGACTGGAAAAAAAGTTTTCCTGACGTGTCTTTATTAGGTGACAGAATTAGCACTGGTTTTAGAAATTACTGTTTCTAAACTACTGGAGAAAACATTGCTTATTACAGGATCCTTGCCACTGTCAGTGTCTCTAATACGCTGTGCATTGTGCAATACACGTACATGCCTTTTCAGAGTACATCAATTTACACACAGTTAATTATGAAATTTTACTTCTAAGCAATGTTGAAAAAGACCTTTATGAAGGAGGGGATACATGAAACAATGTAAGAGGTACCATCTGCTTGGGTTCTGTCCTGAAAAACAGACATGTTATTCCTGATCAAAATGCTGCTCATAAACCTTTCCACCATCTGACTGTACTAACTGTTGTTGAACACAAGTGGTCCACAGAACCATGAACATCTTGCTTAATAAAAGCAACAAGATGTCACAAAAGCACTAAAACTGACATTCTGCAAAAGCATCTGCACTGAGGCACATACCTGAGAAAGCAGCAGCTAAAGCTCCTTCCCATTCCTAGTCCTTGAAGCTAGAAAACATGTTATTATCTTGTGACAGAAAGAAGTTATAGCAGACTCCTCTTTTCAGTCTGTACAGTGATTTTATGGCATTGAAGGAACTAGATAGTGTTTGATTTTTTTGATACTGTGGGAGCCCATCCCTTTGAAAGCTAATCACCTAGTTTTATTTAGTGAGCAAAGAACAATGGCTTTCTGGGCAAAACTGACAAGTTTTGTTTCTGGCTGTTCATTTGATACTCCCCCCTTTTAAACTGAAAAGTGATACTTGATTTCACCTTGCTAACAATGGCTCCCATGATAACGATGTGATGTGTCTGACACGATGTCTGATGCATTAGCATTTTGGGATTTGTTTTGTAAGGCAGTACCCCAAATTAAAAAATACCTTGTGGTCTTTGGATCTTTAGAGGTGATTGATTTGTATGCAATAGACAGTTTTACTTGCCTTCTTCATGTGCTGATTAGATGTTATTACAAAAAAAAAAGGCAAAAACAAATATTAGAAAAGCTGTGTTCCAAGTAGATTCTGAGAAACTATCCAAAAAACAAAGTCTCAATTTGGGATGGATACACTGCATTCTGACTCTGGCTGGGAGGCCTGGTAAAAGATCTATTTGCTGTGCTAGTGTCAGAGAGATTCAGAGCTGCTTCCCCCAAGGAATAAAATACCTATTGCTTCAAAGCTTGTTATTACACATAATTCCTGGCTGCGCTATGGTACCACAGAGAAATGCCAGACAAAGATCTGGGCTCTGGACAGACATTGTCTGATCTCCCTCTTGCCTTGCATACGGTGTCATTTTCAGAAAGCCTTTTAACCTTTTTTTTGTAATGGCAAATGTTTAAAACATCAGATTTTGCTGGTTGATGTCCTTTCTGTGTGCTGGTTTCTGATGTTGCAGTTGCAAAGGGCAGGGGGAGGGGGAATACGTCTTTCTGTTTCCCCTAAAGCAGATCTTGTTAATTAAGTGTGAAGGCTGCTTTCAACCTGCAGTCCCCTCTTTCTGGTCTCCTGTTTCCTCTCCCTTGCGTCCCTGTCTTTTCTCCCCCACATTCTTTTGAATCCCTGCTACTCTCACCTGTCCTTCATGGGCCGGCAGTCCATTTCCCAAAGTCCTTTGGATCCACAGGGTTAATGTGCATCTCTTTTGTTCCTGCTGCCAAACAGGTTGTTTTTATATACACACATATTTTTAAAACTGTGAAACTGTAATTTTTATATATATATATATATAAAATCAATAAAATAACAATAAAAGAAAATACATAGCAGAGCTTAGTTAGATGGCTAATCCAAATGTGGTGAGAAGTGGGAAGAGAAAATTATGTAATTTCAATGTGTCACCTATTCTGCAGGTTCTCCTACTACTCATTTCCACTCATCTTGCACTGAGTTTTTCAATACACACAGTGTTTGAAATGAAGACTTTTCTGCTATTTTCTTTCCATCCAAAGACATGGATTAAGCTATCTTCAGCCAAAAAACTTCAAAGGCAAAATCAACAGAATAAATCTCAGCTGAGATGTTGATGCCAGTAGGTCTACTGAACAAATGTCTGCTACTGTTTGGAAGAAGGAACACAGACAGTGGTCTTACAGAGATGATAAAGAAGAAAAATGCCATAAGGAAATGAAGTACAGAGGGACTTCTTTAGACTGCTCAAGACTATGTTGAGAATGAAGTCTGGAACTAAAACAGGACTTAGTATCACAAAACAGTAAGTTCACTGCCACTCAGGCACCTCTAACCAATATTTCCTGCCTCCCTAAACTCAGACGTGCCAAATGTATTTGTAATCTATATGTGTTACTAATCTGTTTCTAGAAGTGCCTTCAGTAGTGTCAACCAGCTAAGGAACTCTTCTGAGCCCTGTTCCACCGCAAAACTGCAAACTGTCACAAAGAAAGACTTGAAGTGAAGTTTCTTGTATCCAGCAAGGCTTGCACTAACTAGTACCAAAAATAGGTGCTGTCAAATTCCGCCATTGCCTCTGGAACAAAATGTGTGCTCAGGTGCCCATTGCTTTACCCACCACACCTGACATGTCCTTGGCTCTGGCCTCTGGATCTGCCACCTTCTACTTCTGGAAGGTGAAAATTTGTGTGAAGGGTTCGGCATGTCTAGAGCAATAATGCTGTCTTATATTGTTTCTCCAATTTTGGCAGATTATATTCTTCCTGCAGGGAAGGGGATTTATTTAGGGAAAATATCACCTTTAGCCCACAGTAAACTAAACCCCAAATGACTCTGCCTTCCCTTCTCATTCTCATAGCATGTTTAGGAAACAAATTTTCCTTGTTTGACTTTCCTAGACTGTTTTCCTAATTCTGCAATAACCCTCTAAATTAGAAGCAATAACCCTCTAAATTAGAAATTGAGTGAGCTGATGAAGCAGCTTTGCATCTGGCAGTTTTATTTGGGCTCCTTTTTTCCCATAAAAAACACATGGTGATTGTACTGAAGAACTAGTTTCCCGTCTTGATCTTTTTATAAACCTGTCTGATGCATTTCCTGAGGAAGTATTTATGTCAAAAGAGATTTAAATTGTTTCTCTTCTCAAATGCTTTAAGGAGATTTCTTTTCTTAAGCACTTTGCTTTAATGAAAGATAAATTGTAATGCCAATTAACTGCAAGAGTGAAAGTGACCCTGACAAAGCATGTTCTTAAGTACTTGTTTGAATACGAGCCAAATAATCAATAGTTGCTTCCAGGAATCTCTCAAAAATGAATCATTCTGTTACCAAATCATTTATGTTAATTAATTTGTATTGAAAGTTTCATGGTAGTACCTGCATGATGACACTACAACATACCATGGTAATGGCTGTTTGTGCTTATCCATGTGGATATAAAAAAGAAGCAAGATATACAAGAATCTTCAATTCTCAGGTTTCAATAATCACTAAAGGTAGAGAGCAGGGGAGAAAACAGCACTAAAAGAAAGCACTAAAGATCCACTCCCAGTAAACAAATGTTATTTTTCCCCATGGCTGCCACACACCTAAGAATTGGGTGGAGGATACATCATCCACTCACAGGAGTGGATCAATATTGCTTAAAATCTTTTTAGGATCAAAATGAATGAATCTGAATTTGATGTGATACCTTGGCTCTTTACTACCTGTAGTCTAGGCATATGATTTTTCAAAAGCAATTTCAATTGAGTTTTGTGGTAAAATTAATGACATTCTGTTGTGTAGCTTTTGTATGGTCTATCAAGAGGTTGCCAAAGACCAAAAACAGTTCAGTGAGGAAGAATTACTCAGTTTTGACTTTTGATAAAGGAAAGTTCTCATCCTTTCCTGGTCAAACACAAACCTAGAAATGTTAATGAGCATTGTCAAATGATACAGGTGTCTTTTCCACCCAAAGCCCAGCAAGAATGAATGTGAACTTCCCAGGGCAGCTAGGAGTGTTATTTGAGTCCCTGTGGCTCAAGGAGGACTCCAAATTCATTTTTGAAAACAGTATTGGATTGATGAACTTGCTTGAATGGAGTCTGAAATTTCTCTGATCTTTCTCCATGGGGTCTATCTGCTGTCTTACTAATTTAAATCCTTCAGTAGGCTAAAGCAACTGTATTGTTAGACTTTTTCATGCATTAAGCATTTTCTAAGACAAATCTAGAAATAATTTTATCAGGTCCAATACATTTGTTGAAAGTATATTTCTCTTGATTGGTAACAGAGCTTGTGTGAGTAATTTGTTAGCATATTATGTCATAAGGAATTTGTCAGGATAATACAATTATAGATTTGTATGAACAACAAATACAAGTACATCACGATCTACACAGATTACCTTTTCTTCTGGTTTATGAAGGCAGAAGAAGGGAATCCTTTTATATTAGCTTTAATTATTGCAATTGCTACCAAGGGGAGAAAAATCAGAGCTCCCACAGTGGACAGACAACTCCGAGTGACTGCAATTACACAAGTAGTTTCAGTAGAGGACATGAGCCATAAACTACTGCTGTATTCAGATGCTGGTGTTCCAAAGCAGCTCCAAGCTCTGTGGGAATGTGTGGCAGATGTGTGTGCAGTTCAAGAAACCGATACAAAATACCTTCCCTCCTCAAGTTGCTTTGCTTCCTTTTTTATAGCTGGAGAAAAAAGGAAAAAATATCAGATTTAAGATACAGAATGTACGTTGTGGCACTTTAAGTTTGAGCCACATCATCTGTAATGAAAACAGAGCAAAAGCCTTTGACTACAGTGACACACACAGACACCAAAAAAAAAAAAAGCCCAACTCCGCCAGAGACATGCTCTGAAATTGTGCCAAAGATTTCAGGTCGGCAAATTAGCAAAGGAGCCAGATAAATCAAAATGGGTGTAACAGGTCTCATCTATTTCAGCACAGCTTAGCCTCTTTATTATGTCATTGTCATCAATATGCAAAAATACTTAGGTTCAGGAATAAGACTGTCTCACTAATAAAGCAGAATCATCAAGAGGAAGACAAAAGAATGAAAGGAGAAATGTGGCCTTAACTGTGTAATAGTAATACAACTGAACTATTTACAGGAAGGGAAAAATGTTTTATATACTGAAAGCAGAAAAAATTTGGTCTTATTTTATAAAATAATTTAGTTTCCTGGTTTTGATTTACATTTACTCATAACAGCTGCCTACAGGTCAGGTGACATTAGCATTCAAAAGCCAGCCCTAATGAAATAAATCCTGCAGTTAATATTGGTGTTAATTCTATATCATGCTTTTGGGCTCAGCTGCATAGAGAATTGTTTGAAACGGAAATGCCTTGAAAACACACTCTACAATATACACAAATATGCACAATCTGCCATCAAAGCAAAACCCTGAAATGTATTTCTTCTCACAAAAAATGTACAGTATGTACAGTATATAAAACTCCATCAAAGACAAGCCTAGTCCTCCCTACTCCTGCAGAAAGTCTGGGCACAGCTGAGACATTTTATCTCAGCATTGTGGGAAATGTGTCATACAGGGAACCGTTGTGCAGGATCTGTGAACATCTGCTCATTTCTCTGTGCAGGGCAAGAGCTAGCTGGATCTGCCCAAGGCAGTGTGCCAGGCTAAGTGTGAATTTTCACATGAATCTCCTCTTCTTCATCTCCACGAAACTGAGAGAAAGCAACCAATGCACAGACTGGAACAAGGCACCCCCCTAGAAATATATCTGAAGGCTTTTGAGGCACTTAGAAAATAAGGTAACCAAAACCCTCAAGTAACTGTGGGCATGTGTCCACTGCATGTTAGAGCATGGTGCCAGCAGCAACAATGAAATACAGGCCAGGTCTAGAAGCTGGAAACCCGGCACACCTGAGCCAAGAAGCTTTGTGGCCACTGTGGTGCAGTGCGCCTGCCACCTCCTGTAGCAGTAGGTTTGGGCTTTCATCTTTCTGTTAAAATTCTCCATCTGGCTTTGAAGAAGCAAGTCTAATCTGAACTGAACTCTCTGTGGTCAAAAAGGGGATATTTCACTAGAGAAGGACATTAATGGAGTTTAGGATTACTTTGTTGTTAACAGTTTCACAGTAAAGATGGACAGAAATCATTATAATGTGCAATAGGATACATGTAATGGATAATGCTGTCTTCTAAAATCAGGCTTGTTGTGTTAAGAAGACTATTGGTCACTAGGAAGCTAAATAGCTTTGATGGACAATTAATGTAGAGAAAACCTTCAAATCCTGGTAGAAAATAGTGCATATGTGTAATATTTGGGAGCTTTATTCTCCAGTTGTGAGATTAAAGTAATTTACATTGTCTTTAGCAACAGAGCTGAGGATCCATCTAACCCAACAGAGAGTATAACACAAATGCTCCACTAAAAGGTGTGGCCTTTCAAGCATTTTTCTTGATGCCAGACTGCGAGAATTAAACTAATGGCTTTACACAACAGAAAAGTCATTGCAATGCACCAACTTCAGACCCTTTTTGTTATTCTTGGCATTCAGCAATGATTGCACTTCCAAAGTGAGGGCACTTATTTTTTACCTGAGCTCACCAATATCTTAAAATATCCTTTTATGACTGTCTTGCAAGACAGACAAAAAACTGAACTGTGAGGAGTTCAGTTTTGATCTAACACCAAGTTTGTACTTATACAATCACAGCGACATTGGCAGAATTAAGCCTGCTTTACACCTACAGAGATGAAAGGAGAAATAGTGCCTCACTCTCCTTTGCTAATTGAATGGGAGGATGACAGGATAATTTCTGTATAGAAGAGGATACTTGTTCGCAGGACATCCCTTTGCCTCTTTCTGCCTCGATGAATTTCAACTTACAATCTGCAAGCTATGGCAGGAATCCATGGACTTTTTCTCAGAAGGCTTCGGGGATAGAAGAAGCAAGCCTATTTCCAGTGGATTTGCATGTCCTGACATAAGTTAACTGGAAAAGGTTAAAATTGATTTAAAAAGTGGTGTTCTATATGCTGTCCTGGTAGCTGTCCTGTAGCTTACTGGAGTCAGTAAGAGAAAAACAGACTGACCC
Organism: Aleadryas rufinucha; assembly: GCA_013397815.1. Lineage (NCBI taxonomy): Eukaryota > Metazoa > Chordata > Aves > Passeriformes > Aleadryas > Aleadryas rufinucha. Next base: position 99,978 of record VZTH01005126.1, read on the forward strand.
CCAGTTTTCTTACTGTAAATCATAGCAGCAGAGGTGATGCTATGACACCTGTGTGGAAGGCACGATCACTGGTCCCGCAGGAACTGACGGAAGCAGCGCCGGCAGCTTCCCGGCGGGAGCGGCGCGGGGCGCACTGACATCTTGTGGCCGCGCCGGGGAGCGCACCGGGGCGCGGGGTCCCACCCTCCGCCCGCGCCCCGCTCCGGCACCGTGTCCCCCTGCCAGCAGCAGCAGCTTTCCTGATGGATGGCCCCGCAAACACGCTCCGCATCATCAGGCGGTGAGGAACTGTGCTGCAGACACATTTGGTGCATCTGCAAGTTAAGTTGTTTCTGCAAAAGCTTGTTGGTGTACCCGGGAAGACGTCAGGATTCGTGTTTCATATTTGCAGTGACTGCAAAAGGGAGGACCAGAATTGGAGGTGTTGAACATAAAGTTTTTCATACAATCTGCCGGGTGAAATCAGTTCTGGTCATTGGAAAACAATTCGTTTATTAAGGAAAACTTGCATGAGAAAATACTTGCTCACATTCACAAACATCCTGCTTTCTGAATCCCCATTTTCCTCTTCTTTATATGAAACAGACCCATTCATAACGTCTTAGTCAGAAAAGAGCATGTTAATTCCAAGAGAAAAATAAAAGGCCCAAACACACACCCCATATATCAATTCGGCATTTTCTGAAGCTCTATAGCGTTTACGTTCACTTTCCTTTTCTTTAGTATCATGCAAACTGGAAGAACTGACATGGCTAAAAAAATTTCTTCAACACTTCCTCAAGGTTCACATGAAGTAGGCTAGAATGTCCTAACAAAACTCCATGATTTAATGCTTTTGATTTGCTGTTTCAA
>VZTH01005126.1:101368-122151 GCA_013397815.1 Aleadryas rufinucha
CTTTCCTTTCCCTTTCCTTCCCTTTCCTTTTTATCCTTTCCTTTTCCTTTCCTTCCCTTTCCTTCCCTTCCCTTCCCTTTCCCTTTCCTTCCCTTTCCTTTCCCTTTCCTTCCCTTTCCTTTTTATCCTTTCCTTTTCCTTTCCTTCCCTTTCCTTCCATTTCCTTCTCTTCCCTTTCCCTTCCTTTTCCTTTTCCTTTTCCTTTCCTTTTCTTTTTTCCTTTCCTTTTCCTTTCCTTCCCTTTCCTCCCATTTCCTTCTCTTCCCTTTCCCTTCCTCTTACTTTTCCTTTTCCTTTTCCTTTTCCTTTCCTTTTCTTTTTTCCTTTCCTTTTCCTTTCCTTTTCCTTTCCCACTCAGCTTGTTGTTTATCAGTCCAACAGCTTGTCACATGTTTTTTAAAAAAATCAGAATGGCAAGCCTTGCATTAGGGAAGCAAGCCAAGAGCAGCTTAGAAGGTATCACTCCTAACTACACTCCCCTTCTCTTGTTTCAATTATCTAGAAATCAGAGACATGCAACAAAGAACAGGAAAAGAAACCTTTTATCTGTGAGAGAGCCCCAAGTGACACACAAGTCCAAATTAATAGAAAACACAGTTTTACAGAATATTTGCTAGAACTGTGCAGTGGGCTGATTTGAAGCATACAATTTTTCTTTTTACATGTGAAGTATTTGTCCTAGGGAGCAGACATAAATGTTGAGCTTGGGCTTTGCAGCAGTGACTTCATCATTCTGATTAATTCTTCAAAGAGTTTAAGAATTCTTGTGCAAGGAAGCAAGTGGTTAACAAACTGTGGGTAACTTCTCCCTCTTCTTTTTCTATAAAAGTTGATATTTGCTATCGATACCAACGGAACATGTTATTAGCTTTTTTTTATTAGTTGTAACTGCAGATAAATTTAGCGAGCTTGTCTTATAGGCTGTTATGAAGACATAAAATGGTATGAAACAAAGACATTTCAAAATGAGTGGGAGATTGAGTTGGCTTGTCCCTGCCTCTGTGTAATCTCAGTGCTTGGTTTTCATTACTATATCGAGGAGACTGTTTGATATGGAAAATACAGTGTATGTTGCCTGAACCGTGCTGCTGGGATGGAAACAAGCTCAGGCCGTGAAATTGTTCACACAGTTTCTCTTGATGCCGTGTAGGGGGTATGTGCCGAAATAAAGCAGAGGGTCTGGGTCTAAACCACAAAAGCTGCAACCTCAGTTACCACAGCAGGGCTGTGTAATGAGACATCGATCCAGTCACAGAAGTGACTTCGTCATGTGATTTTCAGTGTGTTTCAGGGTGACATAAAAAGTAGTAGGAAACTTGCAAAACGTAATTCAGAATTCCAAAGTTTTCACCTGCAATATACCTATGTAGATGGAAAAGTGTTTAAAAAACTTCTTTGAAGTGTTCAAAAACTATCTTAGACCCATTAGCAACAGAAATATTCTTGAAGTAGAGACACTTTCATGAAAGCACATGTTAAGTTTCAGACAGTAATTTCTTGAAAGACATTTTCCAGAATATTTTAACATTTTAATTGTAAGCATTTGTGATATGATCACAAAATGTGTGATTTTGAAGTAATCAGATTCACTTCTCTCACAAAGTCGCACGTAGGATAGCCAGAGAGTTACTCTTGCTGCTCTGTAACACACCTCTAAGCAGGACACTTTGCTGCTCCTTTATTTCTGCAGCATGTCATATATATGAAATATCATTACTACTACATGTAATGTGTCTATGCATGTTTTTATATATGCACTTGAAACATCATCAATTTTTGAATACAGTAATTGTTTAAATATTTTGTGCTTGTAAGTCTGTATTCATACACATACAATTTTTATTTTTTTAATGTAATTGTCTTATAAACTTTGGAGACTTATGACTTTTAGTGGAATATGTCATTATTTATGTAGTTAGGATTCTTATTTGAAATTAATTGTTGCTGCAAGGTCAAAACATTAATGAATATTGGACACTAAGTTAGCTTTCCTGCACAGCAAACATATTTCCACACCTAAGAACATGGATACTAGGAAAGAGAGTGGGAGGTAGATTTTTTTACAGGAAAGAAGGAAAAAAAGAGGTATCTCAGTTCCACCATCTCTCCTCAGAAAAACTGCAACTATCATCCAAAGGAAATGGATATTTGCCTTGTTTATACTTGCTGCCAGTTGCTGACCTTGTTGGAAAAGCTTAGGAGCCTTTTATCTCCCATGACACAAGTTCGTTATTCGAGAGACAACTGAGTAGACAAACTCAGTAAATTCCCAAATGTTCAGAAAGGGATTCGTTTCTGCACCAGTGTCAGGATGAGAAGAAATCCAAAATGGGGAAGGTTCAGCAGTTGCCCATCATAGGCTCCAGATTTTAGGCTCTATGTCCTTTTGCTCAACTCACCAAAGCAGCTGGTGCAGCCAGAATCATGTATGCAAGTTCTGACACCTCTACCACATTTCCTTCTGGTTCTTATGTATGTTCCTCCCCTTCCTACCATTAATGTTTGGGAAGCCTGTTTTCTAGGGCAAGCAATGACTCTTCTGAGTTTCTTCATCACATTCGTGCCTACAGCAACTGTTAATGCTGCTTGAGCACCTCTGTGGCTAAATGAGACCGATGGAGCTAAATGAAGAAGCAGCTTGCTCCTTCTAGTTGTGCAAGAGAGAATGGGCTGATGGACAACTTCCTGGTCTCATTTCTGCTGGACAATGAAAGTTCCTTTTAACTGATGGGAGATGTATAAAAAAATCATTGGGAATGTTAGTGACAGGTTGGCAGTGAATGGAAGGTTCTGGTAGCTGGGGATAAGGAATCACAGTGGTGTCTTCTGCTTTTGCAGTTGCCCAGCATCTCTTTATTTGCAAAACCCCACGTGCTTCTTCACAGTGAGCTTTATAAGAGAGCTGAAAACAAATAGTCCCTGGAAAGTGTCCAGGAGGGTCATGTGAAGAATAGGAAGTAGGGAGGACAAAAGCTCGTATTAGAGATTTAAATATGGTCTGAAGGATGTTATTGGAAGAAGACAGGTGACAAATGGCATAGCTAGCAATGGGTGTTCTTGGATGCTCTTCCACTCTCCAAAGTCTGGATAAGTGCTCTGGAAGTGTTATGAGAATGAGCTAACATGAGACTCATACTCTCTTACAGTCTGGACAGGAAATGTTCTTGCAGTGTTTTGGCTTCATTCATTGTGCCCAGATGACAACCAGCAGTGTGTGAAAATGAAAAATAATGGAGTAGAGGTGGGGATAGGCACACTGATGAATGACAGCATTTTGTATCTTAGGAGGGTTTTGTATCTTAAATGGAATCTTTGCTCAGGTTCAGAGGGAAGAAAAAACATTTTGAATTGTTCCCACATTGTTGTCTTGTGCTCACCTGCTCCTGCTAGGCAAGAGCTGTGAGCGAAATCCTCTGAGAAGAGAGACAGCTTTAAGAATGAGGAAGCCTTCTGAAAGCACACGAATGTGCCAAAGAAGGAAATATGCTGAAAAGCATGCCATGTCCTGACAAGTTATTCTTGTGGTCAGCCTGCACTTTGAAATACTTTTCTACATAAATTCCTAATCAGAAACTTCATCAGTTTGAACAAATAAGCTTCAGAAGGAAGTAGGAAAGCTCGATATTTATGGTAGAATACAATGACTTTCCAGCATGGAAAAAATAAGAGAAATTTGAAGGAATAAGTTTTCTCTTCCCTCTTGGACCCCTATGTAAAGATTTCAAGCTTAAGGTAATCTTCCCAGCATTAGTCACTGGAAATTAATATGTCCTCCCCAGCTGTTGCATGTAGATGCCAGGCCAGACTGTAAAAACTAAATAGACTTCAGTGGAATGCCTAAAATTAATTTTCTCGCTCAGATACTTTCATCTCACTCATTTCATTGTGTTTACAGGCTGGCAGGTTTCCTGAGGGCAGCCATGATTTAGGTTAACAGTTCCCTGGCCAGTCTGATTCTGAAGAAAAGTTATAACACCTGTAATGTAATACTGTTTCCGAAAGGAGTGAAAAATGTTGTAGCCTGAAAAGGAAACCTCTAAACTTCAATAATCACAATATATCACGTATCTCTGCACCCCATTGCAGCAGCTGAGGTTGCCATTACTTCAACACAGTTTTGATTCCCTTTCCCCTATCTCCACCCACTTGTTTTAAAGAAACCAAACTTGCCTCATCATGTCGGAAACTTGCCTTTAAAAGTTTTCCTGGACTTTCTCCTGTCCAGGTTAGGCTGGGAAAACACTGGGATTTTGGGGAGGGAAGGAAAACAGCTGTGTGATGGTGCTGTGCCTGTTCCTGACTATTTAAAATAAACTGGACATCCTTGCCAGGTCCTGCCAAGCACTGGACAGATAGATTTTCACTCTTCAACATTTATGGACTCCCATATACATGCTGAGGGACATCAAAACATGCTACAAGCTTCACCTGGAATGATGTAAAATTAAAACTTCGAACTGCCAACAGTAGGAGGTCAGAAACAACACCAAAGTGTTGTTTTTAAAGGTAACATCAAGAGGGCAGAAGTTTCTAAGAAAAAAATGGAGACTAAGGAACAAGACAAACATCTTACTTTCCTCTGACCACATGGTTCTTCTTTTACCATTATATTTAGAAACTGCTCACAGAAATAATGATTACTGCTATTCCCTTCATATCCGTTAATTTGAATAAGATCCTTTCAAGGATATGAGCTTTTACGTTTAGTGCAGCTTTTTAGCTCCCTTCTTTTCAGTTTTCCACATGCCTCTGTAATTCTTGTTACTAGACTATTGGAAAGCAGGATGATTCTTGAAAAATGCTTTTGTTGTGAGATTGATCACTGAAATGCAAAGATTGTGTTGCATATCTCTTTTGTGTGAATCAGAGGTGTAAATAAACTTATACTTGTAAATAAGAAAAACAAACAGGCCCAAAAATTCTGAATAACCACGTGGAATTTGATACTGTTATACATCTTTTTATATGGAGATATTCTCTCTCCATCAATGACAGAGAACCTTTCAGCTTTCTAAGAAGGAATTCAGTAATAATAGCTCCTGGTGATAGAAATAGAAGTTACTGGATCATAGAAATACTTTGAAACTCACATATCATATTATTCCAGATCTGACTGCTCTCCCTACTTACTGTATCATTGCTGGGTGCTCAAGAACCACAGAAGATGTGTGAAGCTTCTAAATGAAAATCCATGTAACTTTTGTTGGAGAAAGGAGCTGCTTCCAAAAGAAGCAAGTTAACACTTATTTTGATCCTCCACCCACGCAGTTTTTCTGAGTAATCCCAAAATTAGCTTTACATCAAGCTTTAAACTCATTTAGATCAGCTTCGGATCTGGAACTACATTGTGAAGGAGCATATAATGCATCATTGTTCTTCAGACCGAGGGAAAAAGGGGCGGACAGCCAGATCACAAATTACTTCACCCACTGCAGTGCATGGGGACCTTGGGCCAAGCCTAGATCTCCTCTACTTCTTCATGGCTGGTTCTTCTTGACAGCTGTACCTGATGCCAAAGGAATCTGTGGGCAGCTCTCACCTGTAAGCTGGTAAGCTCTGTCACCTTTATCTGTTTCTAATGCAGGGCTGATAGGTTTAACCACTGCCTCCCTTCTCTATGAAGAATGTAACTTAAACAGTGGCTTTGGTGTCCAGCATGCTTTAAAGAAATGTAGCCCTGCTCTGAGCAGGAGGTTGAACCTGTTGACCTCCTGGAGTCCCTTCCAGCCTGAATTACTCTGTCACTTCTAAGTTTTGGTGGTGACAAGTTTTGGCTTCTTCCGGTGAAAGACGCCAAGGTCAATTTGGGAAACACCTGGATTCTCTGCCAGTTTCATGTGGGTCTGTGCATGAGACAATGAAAAAAATCACATTGTATGCCCTTTGTGTCTACTGTAAAATACTGGACAAAACTTTTGAGGAATGAGAGCTGTAACGTACAAAATTTCAAAACACAAAATTGCCATGGCACTGCTCCAATGACTTCTTCGTGCTGTGGCATACACAGTGGTGGCATGTCTTCTCTGTCTCTGCACCCTGAACAGTAACCCCATGTCAGGTAAAAATCAGGTGCTCCTGAAGACTTGGACACACCAGCACTCACCAAATATTCAACCTACACATGGTTTCTAGAGTGATCTAGCCCCATTTCAGGAGCAGAAAGCTCACGGAGATCTGAGACAGATCAGAAGTGACAGTGTAAACACAGGCAGCACATACCTCACAAATTTAAGCTTCAAAGGAAATCACAGATATGCAAATCTGATTTGCTTTGGTATTTATGGATTTGGGGATTCGCTTCAGGAGAAAAGCAGCAAGATGGCACCCCAATGAGAGGTGGGGCAGTATCAGTGTGGCCTGCCTTTGTTCTATTTCATTTAGAACATGCTTGCACATGCAGAGCTTTTGGGCTTGAAAATATGATTCCTTTCTTCTACCTTAGGGATCCACAAAACCTGAAATAACCTTTCCTGGGGAACAAAAGAAAGAGAGGGATAATATTATGGACCCTTCGGTGAAATATAATCCTTATTATCCCTACAGTAAAGAGAATAACCCTGTAACTCAAACAGAGAAGGCTTGGAAGAGACAACGATTTTTCAGCTGACCTTTTATTTCAATAAATTATTTTATTTTTTATATCAACGCAAGTACAATGTTAAAAAAGTTAATGCTATTGAAAGTGATTAACAAGCACATCTGACTTAGCATTATGTAAACGTAATAAAAGTTGGACTAAGGACAACACCTGTTCTAATCTGTTCTGTTTAATAAGCATCTCTAAAGAGTTCATCCCAAAACCCTACAGTTTTCAAAACTGCCTGTTTGAGAGGGCAGTGCCTGGGAGCCTATGCTCAGAGATGCAGCATTACTCCTTTGTGTTGCTCTATTTTCAGTATCTTGTGTTTGACAGGACATTATGACAGTAACATGCTGTCAAATGGAATTGCTAGCAAGTGCTGTTAGGCTGTCACTCTGCAGCTTTCATGGAGTTTGTCCTGCACGTGGGACACCTGCAGTAGGGTTAAAGGGAGGTGAAGTCCCCTGAAAATAAGAAAAAGCAGGGTGTGATCAGTCCTGTTTTGGCTGTTCAGTTGCCAATAAAGCCAAGCCCAGGAAAACTGACCTGCATAGCTTCATTATATTCCCAGGCCATAGTTTTGGCTGCCATCACTAAGGGCATCCCAGAGAGAAGGTGGAGAACTAGCAGCTGTAGACCTAACTGTGACATTTATAAGTCCCTCTGGGCACTGGTTGCTCTTGAAGATCACAGGATGACAGTGTGGCTGAGGTTGGTAAACCTCTGGGGGTTACCTGGTCTAACCCCTCTGCTCTAGCAGAGCTATCTACAACCAGTTGCCCAGGACCCTGTGCAAGTGGCTTTCAAATATCTCCAAGGAGGAAGACTCCACAAGATGCCTGGACAATCCTGTGCTAGTGCTTGGTGAACCTCACATTAAAAATATGTTTCCTGATGTTCAGAGGGAACCTCCTGTGTTTCAGTTTGTATTCATTGTCCCTTCTCTTGTCACTGGGCACCAATGGAAAGTCCACTCTCCTCTTGTGTGCTACCACTGAGTGTCCAAGGTTGGACTTGGCTGGACAGAAATGAGTATGACACCATCAGCGCCCAAGTGGGTGAGAACTGTCCTTCAGGAAGTTAACTTACTTAGGCTTTATTAGCATAAAATATATATATTTTTTTAAACAAGGGGATCTATTCACTACATAGCTTGAAGAAAAGTTGTCCAAACTTCTTAACAGTTCTATCCACATTTCTGATAGAATCAGGATTAAGCACCACTATTAACTGGCTGTTTCAAGGGGACTGTAAGAATATAGCTGATGTTTGCAAGGTCTGTGTTTTTACGTTAAAGGAGATGGATACCTTGTTTGGAGATAGAAGATGACAGGGATTTCCCAGTCTGCTTATCTGCTGCAGGGTGGAGCTGACCTGGAGCGGGAGGCCAGGCTTGGGTCGAGTTGCAATGATAGATTCAGCACCTCCTTATGACTTGATTTTTCTCAAGCAGTGGAACAGGCTGTGAGACTTAAATCACCATCCATGGAGGTATTTAAAAGATGTGGAGATATGGCACTTAAGGACATGGCTGCACCCTGAACATGAGAGGCAGACTTGGCAGTGCTAGGTTAACAACTGAACTTGGTCTGAGAGGGCTCTTCCAATCTAAATGATTCTATGATTCTATGAGTGCCTTTCCAAGGGCTCAGATGGCCAACATACTTGTGCCAAAGCAGTCCCCTACAATTATAATCTATCAGCTTCTGTGGCAGTGTCAGGTGGGTTGATCCCAGCAGCCAAGCCCCCACCCAGTTGCTTGCTCAGTTCTCTCCAGTGCATGAGGGAAGAGAACTGGAAGGACAAAAGTGAAAAAAACTGTTGATGGATTGAAAAACCCAAAGTAATGTTAACAAATGCAAAGCGCTTTGATTGTTTTGATAGTTTTCTCCAGCAGCTAAAAATCAGCAAAAAATGGGTCATCCATATAATTTTAACATTTCTGGCTTTATCCTTTAACTAGACACTGGTTCCTTCTGTGTCTTTCTCTGCTGAAGTAAAAGGCTTTTGAAAACCCAGTGTTTTATTTCTACAGAGGTATTAGCAGACTACAATTAAGCTTTTTCTCAAATTTTCTGTTTCTCTGTAACTTAAAACCATTAACAACTTTAAGAAGAGATCTCTAAATCCTTGCTGTAAGATACTTCTTCTACCCCATCAGATCATTGTATGGTTCTTTTCTATACCCTTTCCATGTCTGAAGTTTGTGTGTGTGTGCTGAGTGTGTGACCTTCAAAACTGTCCAGATGCCCAGTACCCAGCTCATCGACTTTATGCTCAGAGGGAAATTCATACTTTCAGCTGTTTCACACTTCTCTTTTTTATCCATTCAAGAACTATAATAATCTGCTTTGTCTTTACATTGACAGATTCATTCCTGTTGATCTGAGACTCCTACTTACCACACTGCCACCCACACTGCAGCCCAGGCATTTGTAGGCATGATTTTCAGTACTTCCTTTTATGACCATAGCCATGTACTAAATTGTCATGTTGAAGCCTATTTCGCATAAATAGTTCAAATTCTCCAAACAATCAAATCTCCAAGTTGCCTAAGCAAACATTCATATGTGTTTTTGTGTGTATACATAAACCTCATTTATATAATTTGTATGTATTATGAATTTATATATTTTATATATGTGTGCCACTATACCAAAGAGTCCTCAAGGTTATTTGCCACCTTGTCAGTTTGTGCCATCCACAACTGTTATGAGCTCCTGTGCTTCCGGATGTCTGCCAGACCTTCAGCCTGATCATCTGTCAGAGGCAGCTCTCCATATGAGTTAAGGACCTGTGGAAGAGTTGGGCTGTCATAACAGGGAACAGACAGATGAAGTAGCAGGAGGTGACGAAGTCCTCATTTTTAGTAAAAATTCTATTGTACTGTAACCTGGAATTTTTCAATTTTGCAGACTTAGCTATTTTAAAGTCAAAAAGCTTAGCAGAAGAGGCACTTGTGCACTGAAGGTCTTATACATTGTCTCCTTCATCATTTGTCCAAGCTGCAGTTCTAAAAGGATATAAGTGAACGTATCACAGATGTTTAATTCCCTAGAGTTTGTTCAAAGCAGCTTAGTGAAATCCATCTCACTGCTACAGTACTGCCCTGCCTTATTTTTCTCACTTTTCAGTCTTATCATCCAGCATTAAGATTTCATCTTCACCTTCCAGAGGTTGCAAAAATATGCAGTGTCCTCCATTTTACTGCTCCACCCCCTATATTTGCTAGCTGGATCTGGATCTTGTACCTGCAGACCTGCAAGTATTTTTGCTTGAACAGCTCCTCAAGCTCAGAGCCAGGTACACACTTTGATACAGCATCCAGCCACTAGAGGGGACAGAGCCTTACACTGGTATGAAAGCACCTCAGATGAGCTTCTGTGAAATGCCTGTTTCTGAAATGAGGCTTGCTCTTCGGGAGGAAAGCAGACTAGACAGGAAAAAAAAACCCTTTTGTTTTGAGACTTTTAGGTTGATGGCACAACAGCTAGTCGAGAGAGGCAGGCATATGTGCCAGGGTGTTACTGCCCTTCGCCAAAGGCAAAGTGTCATCTTTCTCTGCAGCTACTCTGCTAGGAGTGTGGAAACAATTGTGCTTACTTTGGCGAAGCACTTCATGATGCTGGGAGACAAAGGAGTGTCACACAAGAGTTGTAGTGTCGGTGTTAATACTCAGCACTCATCCTCTGTACTCCCTGTCTGCTGAAGGGTTGCGGTTGCTGGCTGTACTGCAACAGCTAAACCCTTTCCTGATTCTTCAGCTCAGTTCCGTTTGCTTTCTCTCTCACACAAACACATAAACTTTGTACACAACCAACATAATGTAGGCAAAATATTTTAATGAGCCTGATGAGAACTTTCCATGGATGAAAAGTGACTAAAGATTCCTGTGCTGTGTCTCTTAGGGTTGTTTGGTTCCTCATTCTGTATGGTGTGGTTGTGCTGCTCTATAACCTCTCTGGTTCAATTTGGCTAGGAAGAAAACAAGCATATTCTGTATTTATTAACTGGCTGGAGGGCATTCTGGAGAGTTTCATAACTGAGTAAAATAAATTTCAAACTACAAAACTTGAACAGCTAAGCCTGTGGTTTGAAGGCATTAAATTGGAACTCCAGGGGATGCACCAGCTTCTGTAATGGCTGTTGAAATGCTGCTTTGGGGAAACATGTCAGGTCATGCAGGCAGCTGCACTTTAGTTGAAAATGATGAAAACTAATAGTAAAGCATTTATATTAATGAATATTGGCAGTATTGGTGTGACTATGCTCTTCTGGGGATATGAAGCTGCAGTGGGGGTAAAGAAGCACTGGCCAAACAAACAGATACACTTTCCAGTTCTATCATTCATTTAGACCAAGGGATCATGGTAAGACTTTCTATGATGCTGAGAGATTGTGATTACTCTTTCTGTGGTGCTGTTAGTGAACTGATTTTCAGGCTAGCAAAACAAATGGTTATTATCTGGTTACTAAATTCCTGAACATATGACTTGTAAAGCTTTAGCACTGTGCCTTGAAAGACTTGGTAAATTGAAAATACTGTTTAAGCTTGGAGCTATCAGTGCTCTAGTTCAGATATTCAATAGAAACATTAATTAAAAGACATTAATGGAAAGAAGATAAAAAATGACCCAAGCTCCTTCTTAGCATATAGCACCCCTAGAGCTGGTCATTAGAGGTAAGAGTCTGTTAAACTGTGAGATAGGGAGGGATGAGGAGATAGTGTTTCTGTATACACTGGGGGAAAAAAGATTGCCTAAAATAATTGTCAGAGGTGGCTCCTGTAGTCATCATCAGCCATAAAAGCAGAAAAGATACAGATCTAAAACTCTCCAGGACATTACAGATACTGATTAGTCAGAATCACAGCAGCACTGCAGAAGCCAAGGAAAATTTTCATCATTAAATGTCATCTTAACAATGTGTTTGCTATTTGATCTTTTGGTAAATTTCTTCCATTATTGTGAAACTACAGCTTTTAAGTGTTCCTTTATTTGCAAAGCTTAAGCAGTTTTAGGGCTGAAAGATCAGACACAAGGCACTCCATTCCCTGGGGAATGGATGCCTTACAAACCCCAGCTGGAGACCATTGTCATAGTCACCAGCATATCCTAGCTCTCCAAAGGCTAGAGGAAGCACCTAGACAGAAATGGGAATGGCAGTATTTTTGCATAAAGAGCTTTTTATGCTGGTCAGAAGACGATGTGATTCAAGACCATGGATTAAATGTCAGTGCCTCAGGGAACAGACTGTGATGCGTGAAACACCAAAGGCTGCAGTCACGTAAGCCAGGACCTGTTCACATGAACAGTCACATTGCATTCAGTACTATTGCACAGGGAAGGCATTGATAAGCATGGATACATGTACTGAGGAATGCCATGTGTTTGTAAGACACAAAATACATTTTTATTCCTTCTTCCACTGAGTTTGCAGAGGACTACGGCCTGTAAAGGAATATATTGTACAGTTTCTCAGGTGCTTTAAGTTTCTATTAAATTTTCTGCTCGTTACCCTTCTAGTAACCTCAGGCCTCAGTTGTGATGCTGTGGAGTCAATGCATGCACAGTTTAATATAAAGTGTTTAATAGTGTCTAAAGTGTGAGGCTAAACATCTTCCAACAAGGTATTAAATAGATGGGTAAGTGTGATAGTGCCACAGAGGGCACTGTACCTTCCTCTGTTACCTTCCCCCAGCTCCAGGCCTTTGCTGCTCATGCTCAACTTTGCTTCCCACTGGCTGCATAACCTCAGCCAAGGGTGCTGGTGAAGCTGCTGGCCTGACAAAAAGCTGTGCAAATATCTGTAGAAGATAAGAAATAAGGTTAACAAAGGTAAAATTATAGGTAGGTGGTCAAGGAATCCCAAATACATAAGAGGAAAGATACTGACATGAGGAGGAATAAGCTTCTATTGCAAAGAAAGTGGGAGCTGGTTGCCAGGTTATTGGGTGTCCTTGGTATTCATGGAGCTGGTGGAAAAGACATTGGGTTTTAATGTCAAGGGTTTGCTCTAGAAGTGGTACACTCTCCTAGATGTTACCCAAAGGGCAACAAAGGCTCCTTGGATTCCTTACAAGAGGTGGTCTGTAGCTTGTCACATCATAGCCATGTTTTGTGTGTGCCAGACAGGAAACACTTGCTGTGTACTCGTAAAGTTGTACATATCCTGTTTGCAGAGCCTCTTTGCACCTGATTAGACTACAGACATCTGAGCAAATGGACCCAAAAGAAGGGTGGCAGCAACAGGTAACGGGACCTTCTCCACGAAAGTCACCCCTGAGCCAAGTCAGCACAGGCAGACTGTATGTGATGCCACCAGTACACATGGAGGAGGTCCTCACACAGGCATTGTGGTTTATCCAGCACAGAAAGCCTAGAGTCCCTACCTGGGGGACTTTGATAAGAGCTTTAACTTTTACACCAGATGTTCTGTGCCTTGCTTGTTCTGATTTATTAACAATATATGAAATGACCCAATATTTGGCTACTGCCTTTAAATCATAGGATTTTCCATTCTAAATGACAACCTTTGCATTTTATTAGTGTGGCTTAGTCTTTACTAGGCCTTTACTATGTCCATATATCTTACCAACACTCTTAGAAGAAGCTTTTGTACGTATTGTAAATTACCTTGACAGTGGAATGACCACATCCACTGGCATACTTGAGAATATGATGCTGCTGCCCCAGGTCTTGGCAAGCACATAAGAGAAGGAAGCACTTGTATTGCAATCACACCAAGACAGGAAGGTATGGGCTTGTGGTGTGGGTGCAGATGGGGATGGCAAAGCCTCTGGAATCCAATAGCTTCCACTGTGACCAGATCTCTGTGAGCCATATGAAGGTGTTTAGCTCCTCTTCCTCAGTTTCCTCATTCCTGAAAGGCGTATTTTAATTCCCTGGAGAGACACAAAAATTGATTGATTAATGTCTGTAAAACAGCAAAGAGAGAAGCACTGTGTAAATGCCATGGTGGATTATTGCTATTCAGTCTTTCAAAGGAGCAGCAAACTATGTTTTACATTTGAGCTCAGCCAGATCTTTGGAGTGAAACTGAGAACTGTATCTTAAAAATTCAGGAGCTACTACTTAACAGTCTCTGTAAGCACAGCAGGCCAGTGTTTGCACTGTGCCCCGAGCTGCATTTGCTTTATTCACAATTCTTTTTGCTTTACCTGGGAATACACTATTATGTATTAATATTGTTATCAGGAGTTAAAGAGGCTGGTCAGTATCACCAATTTGTTGCTAATTTCTATGGATTCTTCCTCATTTTTCCTCAACTCAAATACCAGAATGCTATTTCTGAAGCCACTGAGAGGAATACATTACAGATACAGATTCCTGGAAGACATGATTTTGCAGAAGTCCCTGACACAGCACTGTCTGGCCCATCTGAGCAAGGACTGTGAAAAAACAAGAAATCATGAATGCATACTGAGCAAATTCCAGCAGTGATTCTGTGTCATCCCCTGGCAGTGACAAAGGCTGGCAAATATCTTCATCTACCTACAAGACATTAAGACCATTTCTGGTAGCTTATTATAGTAATTACTTCTTTTGCTTGTGTTGTACAAAATGACCACATGAAGCAAATTTCTCATCCTCAAGTCTCAGGCCCTGGATGTTCTGGAGAGGATTGTTCTGCATTTTGTGGGTCTGGGCCACCTGTGATGTGGATAATCTCACCTAAGACTTGGTTCACTGAAATCACCCCAGTGAAAGCTTGCAAGGTCCAGAGACTGAGTAGCTTGAGATAAAAGTGTCATGTCCCCTGAGACCGTGCTTCTGCAGGGGATGGGATATCTGCTCCTTGCAAAAAGATGAATCTAATGTCTCTGGAGGAGCCTGTGGTTCACTAGGAGCCAGTGTGACAGGCTTAGCTCCTTGCATGTCCACAAATGGTGCTGCCAAGAGAACTCTCTCAGGCACACACCAAAAAGGTTTCCAACAACTTGGAGCACATTCCCCTGCTTCAAGAGCAGTCCATATCCTCAGGCTCACCATCTCCAGCCAGCTGTGCCTCTGTCTCCTCTGCTCTCTCTGACCCCAAAGGTCTGCAGAGGAGGGTGCCTCTCCTTCATGTCCCGGTCCAGGAGTGCATTTCTGAAGTGATTCCAGTAGGGACTAGATGAGTAGCCAAATAAGTGTGTACCACATGTCTTTCCATTTTTTCTACCTCTGCCAACCATTACAACAGCGTGAAAATTCATCATTTCATTGTATCACAGAATAGTCTGAGCTGGGAGAGACCCACAAAGATCATTGAGTCCAACCCCTGCTCCTGCACAGCAACATCCCCAAGAGCCACACCATGTGCCTGAGAGCATTGTCCAAACACTTCTTGAACTCTGCCAGGCTTGGCACTGTGACCACTTCTCTGGGAGCCCATTCCAGTGCCCAACCACCATCTGGGTGAAGAACCTTTCCCTAATATCCAACCTAAACCTCCCCTGACACAACTTCAGGCTGTTCCCTCAGGTCCTGTCACCGGTCACCAGAGAGATCAGTGTCTGCCCTTTTGCTTCCCCTCTTGAGGAAGCAGTAAAATGCGATGACGTCTCTTATTTTAATTTTCTTGCTTTCTTCCCTGAGCTGATTCTCATCTTCGGTCCTCCCTGGCCCACACCTCTGTGCATTAAGACCTTTCAGTTCTCTGAAAAAGGAAAGGAGTTATAGCACTGAATGGACTGTCTCCTTATCAGGAGACATCCTTGAGGCACTTGACTGTATTCCAGTGTTAACAAAAGCAGGAATGTATAAAGGCCCTGGAAGGGGGGCCCTTCTCTGAGGGGATCAAGGTCTCAGCTCAGCTACATGACTGTGGAGGAACTTACTTGTCTTATACATGTTACCTTCTAAACATACACCAGGGTCCTTAAGTGTCTGAAGCTGGGTGGCAAGTCCAGGTCTTCTGTGGCATGATACCCAGCACTGCATCAAATGATAGGCCATAGCACACCTATAAAAGGGCCTGTGTTGATTGAGGCTGGTTTTACAGAGCTGTATAGCCCATGGTTTGACTCTAAAATCACCAAACTGACATATTTTTTTAATGGAAAATCTTATTTTAGAAGCAGGTGATCTCACAGCAAATCAAGATGTGGTGCTGCAGTGATCTCTTCAGCTGTCACCATGTGTGGAAGGCATTTCCTGAGATTCAGTATAGAACATCAGTGAGTTCGGATAAAACTGTAATTAAAACCTCCATGGTTAATTCTAGCAAAATGATGAGTGGAGAAGTTTTGGATCATAATCTTTATGTGTGGGGCTGACTGGAACTGTCTAAGCTAGCATCTGCCACCTGATATTTTTAAACTTGGCTGGAAAAAAATTCCAATTCTGTATTTATATGTATAATTAAGAAGCCTGAATGCCATAAAGGAGCAGAATTATGT
The DNA here is from genome assembly GCA_013397815.1 of Aleadryas rufinucha. NCBI lineage: Eukaryota > Metazoa > Chordata > Aves > Passeriformes > Aleadryas > Aleadryas rufinucha. The sequence goes on from VZTH01005126.1 coordinate 117,352, forward strand.
TGCTGATGTTTTCATAAGATCATGTACTACTCTACAGGCTCATAGGCAAAGGTAAATTACTTTATCTGGACTTCAATTCTTGGTCTTTTCCAGCATCTGTCTGGATACTTTGCTGTAAGAGTCCACTTTGTATTGTTATTAATGTAACTGAGTAAAACGCATGTTTAATTGCCGCAGTGGCCACACCGCCCGGTGGCGTGACCGGCGACAAAGTCACTGTCCTCCTGACTGAACACTGCCGGGTCTGCAGGCGCGACAGCACGGTACAGGATTCCCTGTGCACCTTGGGAGTGCAGCAGCCCGGCCCAAGGGTCTATGGCCAGGGGCCAAGTGAGCAGGCGTAAGCCTTGTTGTTAGGCGCAGCAGGCGAAGAGAGAGGGAGGCCTCAGGTAGCAGCAAATTCCAAGATGTCTATTGGAAGCAGCTTGAAGGGAGCCAACCACCTGAGACTCGCCGATGAACTGGCGTGCTCAGCTCTGGTTGCACGGGATTTTATTAGGGGGAGGAGAAATGGGAGGAACAGGGAAACAACCAATGGGGAAATGATAGGGGATTGACACATAACCAATGGGTTTCCAAGGGAGGAGGTACAAGTACAAACAAACCAATCACCAACCGAGTAAAACAGAACCTTCCAGAACTTAATATAATATGCATTAACTTACTTATTAAACATCACGGAAACAGACCAACGAGGAACGGAGGGAGAGAGAACACTCTGGAATCGGAGGAGGGACCATACTCATGGACACGCCTAGTGGGCGGAGAGGCTAAACCTCTGTCCCATCCTCCGTTCTGCCCTCAGAGGCGGAGTCGTGGGCGGGGAAATCAACCCACGGGATGTCACTAATCTTGAAAGTGAGTTGAGCCACCGCCACATTTAATCTTTAATTTATTAGCAAACATAGCACTAATTTTGAATTTCTTTAATTTTCAAATAAAATAAAAATGCTTTGTACTCATGTCTGTTCAGCTTCCTCTGACTTGATATCAAACTATTGTTACTTCAAACTATTTCTGGTTTTGTGCTGGCTTTTTGTACTTTAGACCATCATCTACTTTTGGTCTATGATGGAAATTTCATGAGGCTCTCCTGTTTTGCTCTTAGTAAATTATCTGGCGCTGCATTGCACCATCTGCTCTCTGAGGCAAAAAAAGTCCTTGTTTACTTTTCTAGAAGTGTTTTCAACTTCATATGGATAATCAGATGACCTCCTTGACTTTTTTTCGTGCTGTAAATAATATGTCACAGTATAATGAAAAAATAATTTTTCTCTACAATTTTTTTACTACTGGTTAAATTTTCTCTACATTTTTTTTATTACTGGTTTAACTGATGAAGCAGGGTGGACCTCTGCATCTACACTGAATTTGTGCAGCCTTTACTGATTCAAAATGTAATGTACATAATGTGGGACAATGCCATATTTTAAGTGATTTGCCAGATGAGTACATGGACTGAGGCGTAATTCAGAAGAGTCCTCTGCAATTACATCCTTCCATGTAGGTGTTTTATGAAAGATCTTTAGTACATTATCAGTTGATAAAACAATTCCGAATTTTTCAATAAGATCCATATTTAGTGTCACAGATCAATTATCTTTTTTACTTTTGTCCCACCAGTTAATGATTTTATTATCCTCTCAGTTAAGTGCCAAATCATCCCTCAGAGACAAGCCAGTTTAGCTTGCTTATGCAAACTTATTCAAACCTCCTTAAATCTGGAAATAAGCTCTGAGATCTGATATGAGTGAGGTCCTTGGTTCATTTTCTGAGACATGATCCAGAAGGCTCACAGACACACAGTGCTGGAAAAAAGAACATTCAAAGACCAAGAGGATTTCATTTTGAGGCAGACGTTCAGGTCAGAGCCATTCCACCCAAAGTACTTCCCCCTGTCTTCACCTCTGGCCTGAGCACAAATAGGGGTGGTTTTGCTTTGGAGAAAGATTATTGCCCTTCTCACTGACAGTGTGTGCTGGGGCAGAAAGAAACCCAGGTACATATGACTGATGACACTTACGGCTCATTTTGAGGGATGTTGCTGCTTTCTCTGTGCAAGAGTAGCAGGATTCTGTTATACAGCAGTGTTGAGTGTTCTCTTACTGTAAGGTAAACCAAACAGCGCCTTTGCCTGCTGGCTGCATGCTATTGTCCATTTACAGTTCAGGGCTAGTTTTGGCTCTGTACTAGAAATTCATACTGACTAAAACTTCATGCTGCTTCAAGAACATGTTTGCATATATTTTTGCTTCTATCTACCATATTGTAGGAGCTCCTTCAGCACAAAGTTAGTCCCAGAAGGATCTATTTTACTGATGGCTGAACTATGTATCTGCTTTTTTATCTTTAGGATGAGGAGCACATGGAAGTTCTGGTTTGCGCCTCCATTTCCCAAAGCATATTCTGTTCAGGTGTGTGTAGAGTACAAGGTCCTCATAACAGAATCAGTCTCTTATAGAAGTATTGAACATGGTCACAGAAAATAAAATTCCAGTCTTATTTAAAGGGCTGCTGTGTAAGCTTTAATATCAATAATAATATCTTCCATCTTCAGACATGGTAATATTAGTTATGAAGCCCTTAGGACAGCCTTTCCATTACTGTCCCAGAAGAAATGGTGTCAGTAATGGATGGGAAAGGTAGGGTAGACCACACTGTCCAAACGAATTCAGATGAAAAACATCTGAGTGCTTCCCTACCCCCAGGAAGGATGCAACCTGAGCTAGGAACACGTGTGCTGATTCAGAATAACATTTCCTTCCTATGTTAGTCTCTATGAAAATGAAAACAGGTGTCAGTAAGCTAGTGTTACATTCTGACAAAATCCTTTTCAACAACAGGCCTGGGCTCGCCCCAGCTCAGGAGAAGGAGTCAGGAGAGATGGAAAATAATAAGTAAGCTCCTCCTAGAGGTGCAGTGCAGCTCACCCAGGTTTTAGGGATCACTGTCTTCCCTTGCTTTGCTCCCCTCTGCTCCATCCCTTGGGTAACACTACACGTCAGCAGCATCTGATCACAGGGAACGGAATGAGACTTTGGGCTGTGCCAAGAGCTGGAAACATGCCTGTTGGTGACGCAGAGGCAACAGGCTGCTGCTGGGGCTGTCAGCCTGACCCTGCTGCCAAAAAAAGATGCCAGGGAGTCCTCCCTTGGGTTCATTTCTCTCCCCCAGGGCTGAACCTTGGCTCTCCTGAGCAGGAGATCTGGGACCACCACCACTAACGCTCTTGCATCAGCCATTGAAGGAGAGGGGAAGAGCAGAGGGGCAGCTCTTTGGGCTTCTCCAGCTGTGCACTGGCAAGGGAGGGGCCAAGAAGGAGAGGAAGTAGCTCAGAACATGTTTGGCTTGTCAGGCTTGTCTTGCCTTGCAGCAGAGTGGCACCTCTGTGCTCCATGGGGAACAGGCACATGTGGCTCCAGACCCTTCATGTATATGTATTTGTCAGGAGCACATGCTGTCAAAAGTAGAATATAACCCACCTTCTTGCTTTCCTAAGTCTTATTTAGGTAGAACAACAATACACAGCCACAAATGTATGATAAATGCCCAAAATTGATCCTTTAAGTCTAGTTTTTGAGGTTTTCACCTTCCCTTGCAAGTTAGTTAGCTCTCAGCTACAACAAAGGGAACTTTGTCTGCAGGCTTCTGGTGTTTATCCCCACAAAATCTGTGTAGTCCCAGCCTCACAAATCTTTCTATGCATCACATAGAATTATTCAACCCAATAACAACCTGCATCCACAAATTCAGTTGGTGAGGATTAAATGTTGGTAAACGGTGGAAGACATGTTGCCTTGTGCACAAGAGTGGCAGCTGATCCCCTAGCTACTTTACACCTAGACCACTTGCAACATTCAGGGTGGCTTAAAGATACCTGCTTCTGAAAAAGTATTTCCACTTGAAAATTCTTACTGATGTATTTTGGGGAAAAAAGAAACAGCATTACTATCCCAGACCTATGAGTGTAAAAGGACCAAAAGGAGGTCCCCAGTACTGCAACTGGTGAACATCAGATCTGCTAATGGACAATACAAGTCTTCATTTACATAATTTAACTGAGAACAGAATTTAGCCTTGTTATTTTATTACAGAAAAACTGACTGGAGTCTGGTATGAATCTCTAAACACTCCAGCCAATTTTCCTCCCATTATCTATAGAGAAATGAAAAGTGAAAAGGATAGTGCTTTAATAATTTGATTTGTTTTACTCTAATTGAAACTTCATTCCTTGTGACTGGAGAGAGAACAGGTGCCTAATTAGAGTCCATGATAATTCTCACACAGATATAATTAAGCAGGAAATCAATAAAAATCTCTTCTTGCTAAACTGTTGCCACTTTGGAGTTAGATGTTTAAGTGTACAGAAATAAATCCGTTCCCTGGGGAGCACATGACAGCACTCTTTTGGGAAAAAGATTTTACTTATTTATCTTTCTAGTGGCCATGTTACCCATGAAGAGTACAGGCCACGTTGTTAGGAAAGAGTTTTGGTGTTACTGGAAGATTGTATGAGTGTATACAGAAGGTTTTATTTAAAAGTAAATTCTGTAAGAAATTGTTACTTTTCCAAGATCTTCTGGAACTTCTTCTGAAGTACTTTAGAGAACTTTTATATTTAATATATTCATGGAACAACTAGAAATACCTTAAATGAGTCAGACTGTTTGGCCCTGTCCTGAGCAGATACTGGCTGCCCAGTGAATCTGGCTATTTTCATGTGCATGGGTAGTGCAATGGAGAGATACAGAATTATACCAAATTTGGAGGAGCTGTGGACTCCCTTGAAGGCAGAGAAGC
>VZTH01005127.1:0-12787 GCA_013397815.1 Aleadryas rufinucha
GGTTGGAAGGGACCTTGAACATCCCCTCCTTCCAAAGCCCCTGCCATGGGCAGGGACACCTTCCTCTATCCCAGGTTGCTCCAAGCCCTGTCCAGCCTGGCCTTGGACATTTCCAAAGAGAGGGTAGCCACAGCTTCTCTGGGCAAACTGTGCCAGTGACTCACCACCCTCTGAGTAAAGAGCTTATTCCCAATATCCCATCTAACCCTGCCCTCTGGCAGTGGGAAAACATTCCCTCTCATCCTGTCACTCCGTGGCCTTGTCCAAAGTCCCTCTCCAGGTCCCTTGGAACCCCTTTAGGTACTGGAAGGGGCTCTGAGGTCTGCCCAGAGCCTCCTCTTCTCCAGGCTGAATGGTCCCAATCCTCCCAGCCTTTCCTCATAGCATAATTTTTAAATTTCTTTAAGCATTTTGCCCAAGCTGAGATTTTCTATGGGTGTCATAGCCAGCTCCTCGTTCCTGGTGCAGCAGTGAGAGCACCACCAGCTTTGCACTTGCAGTGACACAACTGCCACTGCTGCTACCTGGCATTTCCATGCTTCCAGGCTCAGCTGAAGTGACAGTGTTGGAAAGACGGTGAAAAGGAGAAAGAAGAAAGCTGACAGCTCCATAAAGGCCTCGTACAAATAGGACAGTGCTTGACATAATGCTGTTCCAAAATCAGTCACTTGGACTTGATCTGCAAGGCTTGCAAAAAGCTGTTTGTTGCCTGGATTTTGCTGGGAAAGGTGGTTTGATTTGGCTCCTCTGGGTTTAACATCCTGAGCGAAGCTGGGCAGATGCCATCAGTAAAAAACAGCTTCAACTGGGAGGAAATAGAGCTGAAGAACATAGATTTGTCTGAGAGGATGTGGCTAAAGAATTTTCAACTGCAAATTCATGTAAACAGGGATTGAAAAAAAACACTTTGTTGGACTGAACAGGAGAAGACCACCAGTGAAGCATGTCCCAGTGTCCTTTGTTTGTATATTAAAAAAAAAAAGTATAATTTTGTTATTTCTCTAAAGGTTCTTTTTTGTCCATCCTTGTTCTTTAAATGACAGCAGTTAAGCATCCAGGGATTTGAGATCTCCCTTCTCAGCACCACTTTCTGCTCTGTGACAGAGTACAGGCCAGTTGTCCCATCATTGAACCCCCTGAGCATGAAGACTTATTTGACAAGAAAGTCAAATGAATCATCCTCTGGAACTTTCAACCTTCCTCTGCCCACTGGGATGAGATACTCAGGGAAGAACTACAGGTCAGGTGAATCCTGCACTAAAATGGCACCATCATTTGAATTTGAGACCCCAGCTCTCTGCCTCACAGTCGGCGCACACTCTGACCACCGATGCTCCCCAAAAATCAGGTCTTATCCATAAAGGAGGTGAGGTTATCTCCCTCCATCCAATTGTGGAATCATTTGGGTTGTAAGGACCTCTGGGATCATTGAGTCCAACCATTCCCCCAGCACTGACAAGGCCACCACTAAACCATGTTCCCAGGTGCCACATCTACACATCCTTTAAACTCCTCCAGGGATGGTGGCTCCATCACTTCCTTTAGAAGCCTGACAACCATTTGGGTGAAGAAATTTTCCCCTATATCCAATCTAAACCTCCTTTGGTGCAACTCGAGGCTGTTCCCTCTCGTCCTATCCCTTGTGAGGTGTTCTCGTTACAAGAGTTGCTCTTTGCTGGATATGTTGTTCTTGCTCTGACATAAACCAAGGCTTCTCCCACACCCTGCAGGGATGCTTCCCTCTAGGAAGACTGAAACTCCTCATCTGTTTTCTCAAACTTCCATTCCCTAGACTGCAGAAATGTCTAGACCAGTTGTAGAGAGCCGAGGAAGAGTTTCTAGTGATTAATATGAAGAGATACCTGGAGCTGGACTTTTGCAATGGTTCAGGAAACCTTTTTGGTTATTATTTTCCAAAGCAACTCTTCAAGATTTCTGGCTCCAGGGAAGCTTTGGGATCAGTCCAGGCATGAGTGATAGAGAGACTAGAATGAGCTGAGGATTTTCGATACCAGAACAACAAAAAAAAATGATAAAAACATTTGAGTAAGCAATTCCCAGATCAGGTGCATTTCCAATTAGGAGACAAGACAGTAGCAGACAGTCAGGGTAATTTCCTACCCTTGAGGCCCTGGCACAGGTTTCCCAGAGGGGCTGTGGCTGCCCCATCCCTGAAAGTGTCCAAGTCCAGGTTGGATGGGGCTCGGAGCAAGCTGGGATAGTGGGAGGTGTCCCTGCCCATGGCAGGGGGTTGGAACTGGATGGTCTTGAAGGTCCCTTCCAACCCAAAACCTGTCTATTTTTCCAGCATAAAAGGATGTTATAATGTTGACCTGGATCAATTCCTCTGGTCATGTAATGAGAAAGGAAATAGATACCCAGGGTGCAGCAGGGGAAGCACTAAACCAAGGATGGCTACCTGGGATATTCTGAAACAATGGAGGAAATTTCGTAGATAATCAGTGCCAAGTAAGGCAGAGCTGTGTCTGACCCCACAAGAGGACAAAGAGAGGGGCCTGGTTTTGCTCAGGGGGAGATTGGTGGTCTCCATGGGTTTTGAGTAGCCCTGGATGGAAGAACCTGAATTTATCTGGATCCCCTGTGTCAGCAAGAAGCAATAGGCACCCTCTGCAGGACTCATCTCCCTCCAGGGTCTGTTCCAGAGGGCGGATGAGATCACCCCCTCATTTCTCAGAGTAGCAACTGCTGATTACAAATTCAACTCTTTTGTGGTCTCCCATCCTCTGCCTGTCAGTGTGCAAACATGCCAGGCCTCAGCAGGGCTAAGCAGCACTAAATCATCTGTGTGGGAGAAGGCTGCGAGGGAAAACCAAACCTTGTGGGGCAGAAGCACATGTGGGCAACGAGGGAAAAATAAAAATACTCCCTGTCTTGCTGACACCTTCACCATCTTGCAGAAACCTCTTCTCCCTCAGGGCTTCAGCCCCCCCACGTGGGAAACAGAGAGGTCAATAATTCATTTGTGCACCTTGCCGTGCTAAATAAGCGTTTCCAAACCCACGAAGAGAGCGGCTCGCGCTTCATCGGCGTCAGGAGCTGGGAATGGGAGGCAGGAAAAACACTGGGACCTTCAGGCAACTGTCTTCTTCATAGCTGGGGAGCGATTAAACTGCACATTTAATTGCTTTGATATGTATTTGTTTTACATGAATGCAAGACCCGAGCTAATCGAATCGGCTTATTCGCTAACAATGGACCCTAAACTGTACATAAATGACCGTTAAATTATTAGCTATCAGAGAGATCTGCAATTGGATTTGGAATGGGAAAGAAAACGAGGGCTAGGAGAGGCAATTATTATTTTTTATTTTGGGGTTTTTTTCCCTTTTTTTTTTTTTTTTAAGCCGCTTTTTTATCTACACAAGAGCCTTGCTCGGGAGACACGGGTTCGTGTTGGAAAATCAACGGAGCTGCTGTGATAGCAGCAGAAACCTGTGGAGTTTCAATTAGTGCTTGGGAGAGGTGGGTCCTCTTCCCTGATCCTGTCACTTGCTAACACCAGGGAAGTTTTTGGGACTTACTTATTGTTTGGAGAAATCTGAACTCTCAGCAGTAAGAATTTGGGGCAGCAATAATTGCTATCATGATCTGTAGGCAACCCCATCTTTTTTTCTGTCCATTTTTTCTTGGACTCCTGAAGATGCCTGAGACCATGAAGGATTTTAAAGTGTTTTATGGGAAATGCATCAGTAAGGACATGAGGGCTGCTGCTCTCACAATTTGAGCTGGTTCCCTACTGCATCTCGACAGAAGACTGGATGATTTTTTGGATTTGTGCTGAGACTTTGAAATTAAATATTTGTACCGCACCTAAAACACAGAGGACTTAATATGAGATGGAAAGCTGGTTTCCACAGTCAAAGCACAAAGTATCCTGAGATGTTGCCTTGAGTCCACTGGTGAAACGCTCAACTGATCCACCTTACAGATCTTCTCTCTCAACAATTTTATACAAAAGCTGCTTTTTTGCTTCCCTCCCCAAAGATTTCTTCTCACAGGTCAGCCTTTCAAGTGTGAGCCGGTGCTGCTGGCCCTACTGTGCCATGCAGTATGTCCCCAGTTGTCCCTTTGACCAACTCTGCTGGCTCACTTTGCAAAATTCATGGGCAATCAGGGCAGCCCTTAGGAAGAGATGGAAACCCTGCTCTCCTGTGCTTTACTCAGTAGAAAATGGGAGGATTTTGCACTTGTAGCAGAAGCATACCTTTGTTTTAATCAGCAAAGTCACACCCAGGTAGGAACAGATCCACTGCAGGAGTTGCTGCCTTTTCAGGCGTCTTGGCACTTGCAGGAAGAAATGAACCTGAAGCAGAACTGTGCAGAAACAAGAGACACTGTGTGAGGGGGGCACAGGATCCATGTCACCTACCTGGTGTGGTGCCAGGGGCTGGGCCTCAGCTGGTCTGAGACCAACAGAGAGGTCAGCTCTTCTTGATGGTGATTCAAGCCAGACCATCACGGTGGGTGGAACAGTCACTCTTCAGGAGAGGTCAACTTCTTCATCTCTTCTCAGCTTGGAGAAGAGAAGCATCTGGGGACAACTCCTCGTGACCTTTCAGTACTTAAAGTGAGCTTATAAAAAAGAGAGAGAGAGATATTTTACACAGGCAGATAGTGAAAGCACAAAGGGAGGTGGTTTGAATCTAAAGAAGGAGAGTTTTAGATCATATATTAGGAAGAAATTCTTTACTCAGAGGGTGGTGAGGCCCTGGTACAGGTTGCCCAGAGAAGCTGTGGATGTCCCATCCTTGGAAGTGTCCAAGGCCAGGTTGGATGGGGCTTGGAACAACCTGGAATAGTGGAAGGTGTCCCTGTCCACAGCAGAGGGTTGGAACTCAATGATCCTTAGGTCTCTTCCAACACCAACCATTCCATGATTCTTTCCGTTGACCAACAAGAGTTTCTGGTGAGCAGCTTTCAGGGGATTTTCAGATGCTCAAAGTTCAATAAAGAATTCCAGGGTTGGAGACTTGTTCAAAACTTTGTATCTGCATTTCTTTATACATAATAAAAATCAAAGCTTCCTCTCCCTGTCATGTGTTACCACTTGGTGGATTGACATGAAAGTTCCTGATCCTCCTGTGCCCCTCATGGAACAGATGTCTGGGAGAAGGGAGTATCAATATCATTTCAGAGGAAGTTCATCAGCAGAGTTCTGACAAGATTAATTTCCTACTTCACACAATGATTCCTGTATTAGAAGATTCTTGAATACTTAATTATTAATATAAATTATTAAAGAACACTGTGGGATTCATGGATACACGCTAAAGTTACAGTGTGTCTGAAAATTGCAGAAACACACAACATTTTTTAAATAGCCATGAATTTATGAATGAATGAATTTTGTAGTTCACTAGAAGGTGTTTTTCTCTAATTTTAGACAATTTCAGAGCAAGTGGTTCCTTCATTCCATGCCAGTGGCTTAAAACTTGGAATCATGGTTAGGATAAGGGGACTGCTATTCTGAAGTACAGGTTTGCACTTCCAGCTCCCCAGACACAGATTTGCTTATTTGGTGACTTGCTCTAAGGCAGTCCAAGAATTTCCAGCTGAAAGAATTTTGGTGGAAAAGGTAGATTCCAAACTGATCAAAACCCCATGTGAATTTTTGACAGGGGGTTGATTATTTTTTCATCTGCAGAAAAACAAACAAAATCAAAATATTTATTATTTTTCTTCTTTAAAAAAACCCTTCCTTTTTATTTGTATTTCTTTTAATTTGAAATGATGTTTCTTTTAGATATTTTTTCTGCTGTGCTGAGGAAACACATTATAAAGCTTGAAAACAACAGGAAGAAAATCATTGTGAGTGGAAGACAACATTCACTTCAACTCGAATGTGCCAGGCTTGTTTGCCTGTTTGTTTGTTTTCCATTTTCAGTCAGCTGATTTTCTTTTGTTTTTCTTAGTTCCATTTAAGATCTGCCTCCAACTTATTCATTTATTTGCTTACCTTGAGGAATTGGCAGCAAAAACGGAAAACCTGTTATTCCCACGTCTTGGTTTAGGAAATACAAGTATCATGATCAGTGCCTCGAGGGGTCCAGAAATCGCTCTAGATCTCCAGATAACATTTTAATATAAATGACAATAAGTAACAGACTAGAAATAACTATAGAGTAACAGATAGAAATAGCTATAGAGTAATAATAATAATAATAATAATAATAATAATAGTAATAATNCAGGCACTGGAAGGCCACAATTATGTTACCCCACACCTTCTCTTCTCCAGGCTGAACAATCCCAATTCTCCCAGCCTTTCCTCCCAGCAGAGCTGCTCCATCCCCCTGATCATCCTGCTGCCTCCTCTTGACTCCTCCAACAGCTCCAGGTCCTTCCTGTGCTGGGACCCTAGGGCTGGATGCAGCTCTGCAGGTGGGGTCTCATCAGAGAGGAGCAGAGGGGCAGAATCCCCCCTCACCTGCTGCCCACCCTGCTTTGGATTGGCTTTCTGGGCTGCAAACACACATTTAGAAAATCCCTTTCCACTCTGGCTTTTGGGAAGAGGAATATTGCCTGCTGACTTCGCTGAAATCTCTGTTGCAAATACATCAAACCTGCTTAGGGCTGGAGCCTGGGGTTGGGTTGGGAGCAGGACGCTTTGTTAGGCTGAACACGCTCCCTCTGGAATGGTGCCCACAGGGGGCTGGCAGCACCTTCTGCAGCTTCATTTGTCTGCCCTGCTGTGCCTGACAAAAACCAGCATCTTAAGTGAAAAACAGGCTCCATCCCAGCGTCTCCCCCAAGTGAGGATAACCGGGGAGCTTAAGAGATGGAACAATCTCTTTTTCCTCCTTCCCTGTGGGCAGGGGATGGAGCTGGCTTAGTCCATGTGTCTTTTTCTTTTTTTTTTTTCTTTCTACTTTTGTCTTGTCTTTGAACAAGCAGAGGTGGTTAGACCCAAAAGACAGACTGGTACGAGTCCTAGTCCTTTTTCCATCAGCTAATTGTGCACTTGTCACCTCATCCATAACATTTTTGGTACAGGGACGTGCTCTTGCAGGGATTCTTCCAACCATCCATCCCTGTCCTGAGTGCAGCTGGCTCTCTCAGCCTGGGACAGGGACCCAGCCAGGGTCTGTATCCAAACCAGCTTGTCACAAACTAGTTTGGCGTTTTCTGTGTTTTTTTCTGCACTGGAGAAATTTCCACTGGGCGCCCAATACTCTCCATGTGTTTCACAGTTATATTTAGCTCAAAAGTATCTGACTCAACAAGTAAGAAAGATTGCTCTTCACAGATATGCGTTATTCTGATGAAGACAGACACTGAAAACCAGTATAAAATCTATTGTTCCAAATTCCTTTGGGAATTTCTAAAAAGCCTAACCCAAACCAAAACCATTTTTGTGGCCTAGAGCTGTGCTCAGAATTTCTGATGAGCTCGGGCTGATTTGGGTTGTCATCTGGTTTAGTGATCAGCCTTTCCTTTTAAATGTCAGACCAAAGCAAGCAAAGCCTAGAACCATTTCTCCTTTCTCTGCTGCAATTCACTTCCAAACACCCTTTTAAATGTGCTCTGGTGAACTTTTCCCTCATAGATTTGTCTAAATCCCCGTCAATGGAGAGACATCCACTCTGGAAAATGGGGAAGGTGCATCACCAGCTTCTACCAACCACCTGTGTAGGGCTTATATGTTAATATGAGCACATTCGACCAAAGGAAAGGCCATGCTCGTGTTCAAATGTGGGACCATTGCTACTACAAGGCCATTTGTTTGCAGATTCTGGGTTGTATTTTTCTTCCAGTTGTGCATCACTATCGGGTTTATATCTCTGAAATGTATCTGTGAAGACAAAGATATCTGGGAAACCCAGGAGACGAGTCATGAATTGTTAAAATAACGATATAATCTATAAATTTCTGTCCTGTCTATGCTCTGCTTCAGCAGAACCTCAAGGAAGGCAAAGCAGAAAAGGGTCTCTGCCCCCAAACCTTTACAACATTCAGTGTTTGACACCATTAACCAGCTTCAACACTATCACACATGTAAAAATATTACAATTGTGCTATCTGAATAAATATTTTAGTGACATGAGGAAAGACATGGTGTCTTCCAAGTTTTCTGTGCAGCTTGAAGCAAACCAGCTTACTGAGCAAAAAGAAAGTGGATTCAGGGAAGGAATATGCAGCTGTATTGAGTAGCATGTTCTGAGTCTCTTCCAATTATTTCAAGCCATTCCCACACTCCCGTGGAGCTGCTGATTTTGTGAGTTTGAACATCCCTGGAGATCTTTATTGCCGTTTCACCAAGCCTTTACAAGCTCCTGGGCTTTTTCCAGCAGGGTTGCACTGGAGCTGGGGGTAGAGTCATAGAATCTTAGAATTATCGAGGTTGGAAAAGACCCACAAGATCATCAGGTCTGTAGGAATTGAAGGAAAACCAGGGTGGTTCCTGAGACAGAACTTCCAGACAAAATTGTTCCCATGTCCCCACACACCAGTAGTGCCGAAAAACAGGGTTGTGCTTGCCTTGTGTGAAAGATTTCTGTGTCCCTTGATATGGGACATATTTCTCACTCCCTGTTCCAAAAAAAACCAAACTAAAATGAAGTTTCGTCTGCTTTCTCCTGTCTCCAGTACCAATGGATGCCTCAGCCTGGGCTTTAGTCTCCTCTGCTGACCCTAGACTTGCCCCAGTGGACCTGGCACTTTGTAGTCCTGAGAGACTTGTGTGGTGAGGAATGGAAAGACAAGGAATGGAAATAAGCAATATCTGACTGTAAATGTGGGTTTTGATGTAAAAACACTATTATTAGAAAGAAAAAAAAAACCAAGAAAACAAACATGGTTCATTATGTTCTAAATGAGCCTCTGGATAGAGCAGCCTTCTTCGAGGGAAATGTAGAAAGAAAATGTCATTTATGAAGAGGGAAAGGACACATCCAATCAGCACAGGGGCTTTTAGGTTGTGTTGCCAAGACTGATCAAAGTGAGGCAGAATCAGGGGTCTGGAATTGGCCCAGGGGTCATCTGCTCCATTGTCACATTTCTGGACCATGATTGTTCTCTGTCTTAATCTCCTCAGGTCCATGTTTTCCAAAGCAGATAAACAGCTCTTCCCTACACAAAAGGTCCATTATCAGTTCTAATGTGCCTCTTGGGTTGCCTTCCAGATTTTCCAGCAGCTTCCAAAGGCTGTGCCTAAACCAAAAACCTCTCAAAACAGAGGGGGAGAAGGTTTCTAGAGTTTGTGGTCTCCCTAGGTATGGTGGAAAATATCTTTGAGTGTAAATGGTCTTGCTTTCCATTAAAATACAAAATGAAAATAATGAGTCAGGTTTTATTCAAACTCCACCAATTTCTAGCTGTAAAGACAGCTATGAAACTTGAAGGTCATTCAAAATAAGAACTGAAAAAAAAAAGCAAACAGAAGAGAAAATCCATACGAGAGTCGCACTGGTTGCGTGTTTTGAGGTTAACATGACATGACTGTGTCTCTTAAGCTCATTTAAACATTTAATTTTGTTCTCTTGTTCTGTCCCTGAGTACATATGGATTTCACAGAGGTTTAACAGGACAGAAGAAAGTTACCCATAATTGAAAAAGGCTTTATGCACGAGTCACGATGTTGTATTCAACACTCAGAGGGAGAAAAACGTGTTCTTTCTGTCTAAAGTGACTTATTTTCAGATTAAGGGAAACAGCTGTGAGAAGAGACAGAAGCGTTCCTTGTGTCTCTAGAAGAGATTTCAGCCACCCCCAAAAGGGTTGCTGAAATCTCTTCAAAGAGATTAATCCTAAAACTTTAGATTTAATAATGCAGAGTAAGTAGAGAAGGACTCAAGCAGCATAAAATCACAGGATGGTTTGGATTGGAAGGGACCTTAGAGATTATCCAGTTCCAACCCCCTGCCTTGGGCAGGGACACCTTCCATTAGACCAGGCTGCTCAGACACCCATCCAACCTGGCCTTGGGCATCTCCTGGGAAGGGGAGTCCATGACCTCTCTGGAAAACCTGTTTTGGTGTCTCATGAACCTTGTAGTAAAGAATTTATTCTTAATATCTATTCGAAATAAAATCTACCTTGTTTCCATTTAGGACCATCTCTCCTTTTCCTGTCATTCCATTCCCTTGTTCAAAGTCCCTCTGCAGCTCTCTTGGAGCCCCTTTGGGTACTGGAAGGGGCTCTAAGGTCTCCCTGGAGGCTTCCCTTCCCCAGGCTGAGCAGCCCCAGCTCTCCCAGCCTGTGTCCAGAGCAGAGGTACCCCAGCCCTGGGATCAGTTTAGTGGCCTCCTCTGGACTTGTCCAATGCATTGATCTCCTTCCTGTCCTGGGAACCCCAGAGCTGGATGCAGAACTCTGGGTGTGATCTCACCAGAGCAGAGTAGAAGTGGTGAATCCCCTCCCTCCCCTCCTGTTTGTGCTGCTTTAGATGCAGCCCAGGATCCAGGTCGTGGCTTTTTAAACCATCTCTGCACCTGCAGAACCTTCGATTTTTGCTGGAAGCCTTTGCAGAGCCTTTCTGAGCACGTGCAGCAGTGAAGGATGAGCCGTGTGCTGGTACCACCTGGCTCCAGAGCCGGGCTCGTCCCAGCCGCTCTCGGTGATTTATGGCAGGAGGCAGAGATAAGTTATCTGATAAATGACTCCTCCATTATCATAAACAGACGTGTCCCAGCATAGATTATAATTACATCTCAGGGAAAATAAAACAAACACAAAAGTTACAAGGCTGAGATGGGGGGAATGGTTTATTTAATCCTGATACTTTTTTCTTCCCTTATTTAGTATTAATCGCACCTTCCACTGAGGGATTTCTAATCTCAATGAGCTAAGGGATCAAACTTGTTTTACTTATGCTTGTGTCAAATGATTTGCACAGTTACAGGATCAACCTTTGATTTCAGGATGCTCAGGTCAAATACAGATATTGGAAAACCACAGATTTCCAGTCATGTGAGCATGAAAGGAACAGATCTTTAAAGGCGCTGAGCACTCTCCAGCTCCATTGGTTTCTGGGGGTGCCTGGAAGCATCTGGCCTCGCAAGAATTATATTTGGGAGGTGATTTGAAATGTTTAAACCTGAAAAACAAAGTAGGAAAGCACCAATGTGTGAGTTTTTGGAGATTTTTTTTTTGGGGGCTTATTTCTTCTGACATCTGTGAAAAGCTGACTTGGATACTTGTATGTAAAGAAACCAGCTGAGATTAAGTCCCTGGGTTTTGGGAACATGGGGACAAGAAGGTGACTGTGGTGGGTTGACCCTGGCTGGATGTCAGGAGCCCTCCAAAGCTGCTCTGTCAGTCCCCTCAGCTGGGCAGGGGTAAGAAAAAATAATGAAAGGCTCCTGGATTGAGAAAAGGACAGGGAGAGATCAGTCACCAGTCACCCTCAAGGGCCAAACAGGCTGGACTTGGGGAAATTAATTTATTTCAATGCAAATCAAAACAGGAAGGGTAATGAGAAATAAAAAGAAACTTGCAACAAGTTGTATATTTCTTCAACATGATACTTAGGACTAGAAGTGTCAGTTCATTGAAATTAGACTTCAGTGTGTGGAAGAGTTTTACTATAAGAAGGAGAAAAGGAGGGAAAAAAATCCCAAACATTGCTACTTAAAAATGATTTTGAATTTTTGAAGCTAACCTAGGGATAGTAAAGCAATAACAAAGTGGAAATGCAAGCTGAAATCAAAGTAACATCTTTTGTCTGGCCTGAATTAAGTTCACATTCACATACTCAGCTGCTGGTCCGTGAAAGTGAACCCGGAATTTTGAGCTTATTTCGGGCTTTTGTGACAGTCACTTGAGAGATCTTCAACTTCTTTTCCAGTATGGAAAATTGTTTTCTTGTTCCACTCCTCAGGTATCATCCCTGTGAAAGGGGATAGACAATCCTGTAGAGCACAGAGGGATTTTGCATTTCAAGCTCTGTCTGCCGGTGCTCAGGCAAGGAGGCTTTTCTTGCCTTCTCCATTGATTTAGGAGTTCTCATTCTGAGCGCGTTGTAACTACAAGGAATTGAAATTCTCTCTCTTTCTGCTAAAATAAGAAGATTTACTTGTGGAAACAACTCTGTAAATACCACGTGCTGCCATCTATGGCTCTGCTGGGGAAGCACATTGAGAGCCCTGCAAAGGAATCTGCTTTTCCACCATCAAAGCAACCTTTTGTGCTAACCGGGGGTTTAAAGGAGTGACTCGGAGCTTCCAGCAGCTGGTGTGGGAAAATTGAGTTCCCAGGGGAAGGGGAATCTCAATCCATCCCTCTCCTGCCAGTTTGGTGCCAGGGTCGGCAATAGATGCCAAGAGCTTGGAGGGGGATTGCAGGTCAGCAGGAAAGCACCTGGAGAGCAGCACAGAGGAATTCCAGGCGCTCCACACAGGAGATTGGCTTCCCAACATAAATTCCTCTATCCCAACACCTGAGCACGGGGAATAAACCAGAGGATTAGGGATGTGTGTTCTCCTGCAGGGCTGTGATCTTGTTGGCATCGTGGAGAGGTGGCGGGATGGCTCCTTTGACTGGATTGGGGTGACTCCTGTGACTGGGGGGATGGAATGGAAGGATACAGGAGGAACAGGAGCAGGAATTCTCTTCAGGAAGAACAGGCACAGGAGGTGAGGAGGGGCTGTCTCCCTCTGTGCTGAGGAGCAGATGGAACACACGGAGCTTTGCCTGAGGGTGGAAGAGGAGCTGAGGGAGAATTTATGGGTCAGGATTAAGGAAGGGCAGGGACAGCTGACATTAGGGTGGGGTCTGATACAAGCTGCCCAGCCAGGAGGACCAGGAGGACTTGGAGCAACCTGGTCTA
>VZTH01005129.1:0-13171 GCA_013397815.1 Aleadryas rufinucha
TTCCCCTTCCCCTTCCCCCTTCTGAAGAACCCTGGTTAAAAAGCAATTACAAAGTGGGGAAAAAGGGATGTTTAAAAGTAGGAAAACCTGGGAAAAAGCCATGACTAGGAGAGAAAAAAATGCTGTAGTCCCTGCAATGTGCAGCAGAAGGGACGTGCAGCCCCGGGAGCTGCCTGCTCCTCCCTGCCCGAATTCCCAGCAGCACTAAAGCGAGTGTTTGCAGGGAATCCTGGATTTGTCAGTCTCCCCTGCTCCTCCAGCTTCCCAAGGATCTGAAATGTTTCTTGGGAATTACTTTTCGTCTGTGGAATGGGGAATGTCCCAGCCCTGATTCTCCGCTGTCCCAGTGTGCAGAGGCTCTTTGTTTGAGCGGTGCATTCACTTCGTGCTGGGGAAAGTGGGTGTGGGAGGAGCAGGGAATGAAGCAATCCAGGAAAACGCAAGGTCGGGAAAAATCCTGCCCTCCCCTCCCAGCCGAGGGGGAAAACCCAAGGTTTCATCATAGCCAGCTTTCCCCAGTTTCATCTGAATGCAAAAATCTGGGAAAACTGGGGGGAATAAAAATCCCTTTTCTCAGGCCAGCCAGGAGATCCCAGCAGATCCTAGGGGATCCCCGGGGACCTGAGCAGATCCCAGGAGATCCCAGGGGATCCCAGCATATCCCAGCACATCCCAGGGGATCCCAGCAGACCTGAGGACACGGTGTTCATTTAAGGACGTGGCATTGCTTGAGGTCACCTTGCTGTGCCTCAGGGTGACACCAAGAATCTCACTGGAGCAGGGATTTCCCATTCCATATCCCATATCCCATACCCCATATCCCATATCCCATATCTCATATCCCATATCCCATATCCCACATCCCATATCCCATATTTCCTATTCCACATTCCATATTCCATATCCCATATCCCATATCCCATATTCCCTATTCCACATTCCACATCCCATATCCTGTATTCCATTTTCCATATTCACTATTCCACATTCCATATCCCATATCCCATATTCCACATTCCACATTCCGTATTTCACATTCCATATCCCATATCCCATATCCCATATCCCATATCCCATATCCCATATCCCACATTCCACATTCCATATTCCCTATTNCATTCCACATTCCGTATTTCACATTCCATATCCCATATCCTGTATTCCATTTTCCATATTCACTATTCCACATTCCATATCCCATATCCCATATTCCACATTCCACATTCCGTATTTCACATTCCATATCCCATATCCCATATCCCATATCCCATATCCCATATCCCATATCCCACATTCCACATTCCATATTCCCTATTCCATGTTCCACATTCCGTTTTCCACATCCCATATCCCATATCCCACATTCCCTATTCCACATTCCACATTCCACATTCCACATTCCACATCCCATATCCCATATCCCACATCCCACATTCCATATCCCAGCACTGCCCAAGCTGAGCTCTGAGCTGGATTTTGGGGTGATTTCTGGGCTCCCTGGCACATCCCAGCCCCGCTCCAGGGCGGCTCCGGGCTCTGGGAGTCAGGGCTGGACCGGCTGCTGGGCGCTCCTAAATCAACCCCACGCCCCCAGGGCGAACAATAATCCTGTTTTTTTCTGGAAAAGGGAGCCAGCCCCTCCCTGCCAGCTCTCCCCAGGGCCCGGGGCTGCCTTACCCCCTTGTCGATGGTGTTGGTTTGGCAGATGGTGCCCTCGGCCGCGGGGATGCTGTTGGTGATGCAGCGGTTGCTTTTGCTCAGGCACCACAGCTCGCTGCAGACCTCCTGGAAGGAGGGAGGTGTGGGGGGAGACAGGGCCAGGGAGGGCGAGAGAGACACAGAAACAAAACCCAGATTAGGATTTGCTGGCGCCAGGGGCAGCGTCACGCCCGGGAGGCACCAGCCGGGTGGGACACGGGGACATGGGGACACCGAGTGTCTTCAGCACGCTGGGGGCAACACGAGGTCAAACCCTGCCAGGTGCTGCCAGCTGTGGTCACCCCGAGGCCACTGACAGCTGTCCCCCTTCTCTGGACCCAGCCTAAGCCCTTCTGGGATTCCCTGGATGTGGAGGGAACTCTGAGAGCCAGCTCCCAGCCAGCCCACGCCACAGAGGCCGCCTCTCCTTGGACACCTCGGTGGCACTGGAGCGAATCCCACTGTCCTTGTCCTCACCCCTCACCCCAGGGCTGAGGGATGTTCCCAGTTTTGCATCCATGCAGTGGAGGCTGAGCCCATTCCTGGCTCCTGCCGTGAGCATCCCAAAGCTGCCTCTGCGGGAATCTGGGGCTCCCTGTGAGCATCGACAGCACAGCTGGAGGTGTCCCTGCTCACAGTGTGACCACCCAGGTGCTGGCCACCTCCAGCCAGCCTCAGAATCCCAAAGGGAAGGTTCTTCTGGGAGTTTTAGAGCTGGTTTTGGAATAATCAAAATAATGCTGGATCCTGAGCCAGCCCTTTGGAATCAGGCACCTTGGCTCTCGGGGTCTGCTCGGTGCAGTTGTGTCCTCTGGGTGACACTGAGGACTCCAGACCTCTTTCCAGGAGGTTTCCCGAGCCACAGATCCCGAGCTTCAGCCCATCCTGACCTCTCAGAGCTCCAGCAAACAAAAACCTTCCCTTGGCTGTCACAGGACCCATCCAAAAGTGAAATCAGGAAGTCCAGGCCCTTTCCAGCCCCTGTGTCACCCTCAGGCTGGATTTCAGCACCTGTAAACTGCAAAACAACCCCTAAAATCTCATTTCCTGACTTTCCTGCCTGGTCCCCATCCTGCTCCTATTCCACCTGAAACAGCCTATGGAAAACTTGCTGCTCTTCAGGAGCAGCTTGGGATGACTGAGCTCATTCAGGAAATGTTGAACAGGTTCAGTGTCAGTGACAGAAACTGTCCTGAGGTGGGAGAGCAGAGCCACTGCCAGTGTCATGGAATCGTGGAATTCAGCTTGGAAAAGCCCTCTAAGATCACCAAGTCCAACCATCAACCCAGCACTGCCAGGCTCACCACCAATCCATGTCCCCAAGTGCCACATCCACACGTTTTTGGACACTTCTAGGGATAGGGACTCCACCCCTGCCCTGGGCAGCCGATGCCTGAATGTCCTTTCAGTGAAAAAATTTTCCCACTGTCCAATCTAAACCCACCCTGGAGCACCTTGAGGCTGTTCCCTCTTGTCCTGTCACTTGTCACCTGGGACAAGCCTGAGCCCCCCCAGATGCCCCCTCCTGTCAGGGAGTTGTGCAGAGCCACAAGGCCCCCCCTGAGCCTCCTTTTCTCCAGGCTGAGCCCCTTTCCCAGCTCCCTCAGCCACTCCTGGGGCTCCAGCCCCTTCCCAGCTCCGTTCCCTTCCCTGGGCACGCTCCAGCCCCTCAGTGTCCTTCTTGTCACGAGGGTCTCAAACTGTCCCCAGGGTTTGAGGCCTCAGCAGTGCCAGCACAGGGGACAGTCCCTGCCCTGCTGGTCCTGCTGGCCACACCACTTGGGACATGAGCCAGGATGCCCTGGGCATTCTCGGCCAGCTGGGCACACTCTGGCTCGTGTTCCTGCCTGGCACAGTGACCATCAGCCCGGGGAAGGAGTGACCCAGCAGGCAGCTCTGGCCGCCTGTCCCCAGGGAGGTGACAGCCCGTTCCTCACCCCCGGGGCGGATCCATCCTTCCAGCCCCACATTCCGGAGCGGATCCATCCTTCCAGCCCCGCATTCCGGAGCGGATCCATCCTTCCAGCCCCGCATTCCGGGGCGGATCCATCTTTCCAGCCCCACATTCTGGAGCGGATCCATCCTTCCAGCCCTGCATTCCTGCCCCGGCCACGGCTGAGCCGGAGCAGCGACCGATCCCCGCAGGGTCGGTTGAGTCAGAGACTGGGAATCCTCTGGGAAGGAGGAGCTGGGATTGCTCTGCTCCCCTCCAGCTCCGGGGCTGGGCCAGCAGAGTGCCCCAGGGAGAGCTGGCAAAGGGAAACCCGGCGGGGTCTGTGCCAGGGCCGTGGGTAGGAGCTGCAAAGGGAATTTGGCTCCTAACTCCCTCACCCAAGCCCAGCTGCAGATGGCTTTAAGCAGGGGAAGGAGAGAGTCTTTCCCATCTTCAGGCTCTGGCAGAGCCAGAGTGACCACTGGGAAGCAGGAGCCCCTTCCCCCTGTCACCAAGGGCTTCCTGGTGACCTCCTAGCTCCAGTCATCGAATCTCAGATTGCTTTGGGTTGGAAGGGACCTTAAAGATCACCTCGTTCCAGCTCTGGACACCTTCACTAGATGAGGTTGCTCCAAGCCTCATCCAACGTGGCCTCGAATCCTCTCCATTCTCAGGACCCCCATCCATCACCCCCTCTCCTGGCCTGCAGGAAGGGATGCTGCCCTGCTGGCTCCATCCCTCTGGGGTTTGTGTCCAGGGGCACAAGGTGGGCTCGTGCACTGACCCGGATTCACCTGCACACAGTCGAGCCCTTTGGGTTTATCCCAAACCACCACAGGGCTGGAGGGGTCACCCAGGGAATCTTTTGTGATCCTTGGATAGATACTGGAAGTGTGTGCCTGGGCTAAAAATTAACTGGAAGATGGGGAAGTTCCCATTCCCTGCCTGTGGCTCAGCTGAGCAGGGCACAGACCCCAGTGGGTGGCACCTGATGTGGGACACCATGCCCATGGGACACTATTCTTTGGGGTCAGACTGCTCCTGCTGCATCTGCCCCATGTCCAGCGGGCTCTGGGCCCCTGGGCTGTATTCAAGGCACCCCCTGGGCCCTGTTCAAGGCACCAACTTTGCCCTTTTCTCACCAGGATTGGCTGGGGACACCTCCAGGAGGTGGGGCAGTGTGGGACGGTCCCTCACAGTGACAGCCTGGCTCACCCCGGGGCACTCCCATGGCAGAGCTGGGCTGGGCTTTGCACAGTGACAGAGAAAATAAACCCTGAGCTGCTGTGTTTGCTCCTCCACAGCTTTCCAGGGCATGGACTGGGGTTGCAAAAGATCTCTGAGATCACTGAGTGCTGCTTTTGACCGACCCCCAAATTTTCAACCAGCCCAGAGCACTGAGTGCCACGTCCGGGCGTTCCTTGGACACCTCCAGGGATGGGCACTCCAAACCTCCCTGGGCAGCCCCTGCCAACCCCTGACCACCCCTTCCATGAGGAAATGTGTCCCTACTGCCTGTGCATCCCACTGCTGGCTCCTCTGTTCTCCCTCAAGGAACGTGGATGCTTTAAGGAGCTCAGGCAGCCCTTCCACACCAATGTTCCCTCACTGCTCTGCTCAGGCCCTCGGCAACGTTCAGGACATGAAGAACAGCAAAGTGCCCGGCTCGGATCCAGGAAGACTCTTTTCTCCTGGAGCAGCCTTTCCTTTCAGTGTTTCCCTGGGTTCAGAGACCAGGGGATGGCAGTGAGGTGGTGGGGATGGGGCTCAGGTGGGCAACAACCCCCAGCACATCCCTCACTGCACCCGGAACAAACTTTTCTCCTCCTGCCATGGAATCGTGGAATTCAGCTTGGAAAAGCCCTCTAAGATCATCAAGTCCAACCATCAACCCAGTACTGCCAGGCCCACCACTAAACCATGTCCCCAAGTGCCACATCCACATTTTTTGGGCACTTCCAGGGATGGGGAATCCACCCCTGCCCTGAGTTTGTGAGAGCAGCACGGCAGCTTCTGGTAAGGATTATGGAAAACATCCTTGTGCAAAGAGAGGGGAGCCTGCATGGGTGGGGCCTTGGGGACCACCAGCAGCCAAGGAACAGGCAACAAATCCCTTCCCATGGGATTAACCTGACCCAAACTGGGCTGGGACCAACATTTATGGACGGGACAGCCCCTCCTGCACGCTCTCCCAGGGAAGCACGACATGGAGCTCACCGGGAACTCCCCAGTGCCCCTGGTTTGGGGCAGGACAGCGATGTGGGCAGCAGGGACAGCCCCATGGACCTTTCCTTCCCCCCTGTCCCCCCTCCTCCAGCCCTGGGAACCGATAGTAAAGCAGGAAGGCTCTCTACCCCGTATTTACACTGGCGGGATTTGACTCCGTACTGGAAGCGGCACTGCTCGTCGGCATCGTAGGCCTGGCCCGGGGCCACCGTGGGGTAGATGAAATCCTGCTTGGGAGGAGCGTTGTTCAGGCACAATCCCATCCCGGAGCTGGAACCAGAGAGGGACAGTCAGAGCTCAGGAAGGGGAGGTGAGGGGACAGAGAGCTCTGAGGTGGGATCGGCAGCCGCCGCTCCCGGCTCTGCTGGGGCCGAGCTCGGCTGCTTGAGGGGACAAATCTGGGCCTGCTCTGGGCAAGAGAAAGAGCCCTGAAATCCCCCCAGCTGTGTGCCCCGGGCTGGGGAGCAGAGCCTGGTTCCAAGGTAACACTGGAGGTGTTGATCTGAGGGTTCACAGAATCCTGGAATATCCTGAGCTGGGATCCCACAGGGATCATGGATCCAACCCCTGGACCTGCACAGACACCCCAACAACCCCACCCTGGGCATCCCTGGCAGCGCTGTCCAAACGCTCCTGGAGCTCTGGCAGCCTCGGGGCCGGGACCATTCCCTGGGGAGCCTGGGCAGTGCCCAGCACCCTCGGGGGGAAGAACCTTTCCCTCAGCTCCATCCCAAGCCCTGACACGGCTCCAGCTGTTCTGCAGGCCCTTGCCAGCCCCTGGCTGTCCCCATGGCAGAGTGCAGGCCGGAGTGTCCAGGCCGGAGTGCCCAGGCCGGAGTGCCCAGCACCCTCAGTGGGCAGTGGGTGGGCAGTGGGTGGGCAGTGGGTGGGCAGAGGGGCTGTTCCCCCACCCTGCAGTGAAGCCCCAGCTGAGAGAAACCGGAGCCCCCAGATCCAGGCCTGACCTCCTGCTCGCCAGAGCTCTGTAGGAGCATCCAAACTCGGCCAGAAACGCCTCTCCCTCCCCTTTCCCCGCTGCTCTCTGAGCTCCCCCTAAATCAAGGCCGCTGTCATCACCCCCGGCCCCAAATCCTGCACACCCCACGTCCCACTGGAGGCTCCTGGAGCCCGGGGTGGCCAGCACCGAGCACGAGGAGCGGGGATGAACGCTCCATCCTCCTCCGGCCCTGCCAGCAGCTCGGGGTCAGCGGAGGACGAGGCGGCCTGGCCGTGCCACGTGCCCCGGTCACCAGCGTGGGGGACAGGCCTGGCCGTGGCCGAGCCGCAGCTGCCAGATGTGGGATTTGCTGCCGAGCCACGAGGTTTGGCCGAGCCCTGCAGGGCAGGGGGAGCCCCTCGGGGAGGAGCCGTGGCTGCTCCTCTCGCTGCGTTCCAGGAGCTGAGCTCTGCTGTTCAGACTCCCTGGGGGCTTCCCTCCACGCTGACCCCACACTTGTGCTGCTTCCAGTCGTCCCTCAAGCCCTGCCCAGTCCTTCCTTCAGGAAGTGCCATTGTCCTACAGAAAACCTCACCAAAATAGGTCCCCACTGATTGTTTTGGGATAGAAACCCAGGGGCTGCCTGAGCCCTGCACAAGGGTTTGACTCAGGTGTGATGACAACCTCGAAATTCTGGGATTTAGGAGCCTAAATCATGGAATCATGGAATGGTTTTGGTTGGAAGGGACTTTAAATCCATCTCATTCCACCCTCTGCCATGGGCAGGGACACCTTCCACTGTCCCAGGGTGCTCCAAGCCCCAATGTCCAGCCTGGCCTTGGACACTGCCAGGGATCCAGGGGCAGCCACAGCTGCTCTGGGCACCCTGTGCCAGGGCCTCCCCACCGTCACAACAAAGAAATTCCTCCTAATAACCAATCTGATCTGCTCTCTTTCACTTTGAATCCATCCTCCCTTGTCCTGTCCCTTCTCCTGAATCCTAAAGGTGCTTTGGAAAAAAAATAAAGCCAGAATCTTTCCCCTGCTTTGCTCATTCACACTGAAAACTCCTCCTCACTGCCTGGAGAAAGCACCTGCACCACGCAGACCCAATCCTGTCCCCAGACCCTCCTCCCCCACCACACCAACCCTCCTCTGCAATTCCTGGCTGCACTTCAGAACCACCCAAATGCCTCCAGCAGGGACTGATCTGTTTGGGAAGTTTCTGGACTCGGGGAACCCAAATAAAGCCCTCCCAGCCACAACATAAGTGGGTTTAGATGTTCAACAGGCAGGAAAAACACGGGAAAGCCTAAAGGCAGGAAAGAACGTGGCTCTGGGAGACAAGAGAGCGCTGGGGGATTCGGGGGCTTCGTTTGGCTTTCCCCACTCTCAGAAGAGACTGGGGGAGGCTGAGGGAAGGGCAGGGAGAGGTGGATTCCTTACTCCAGGAAGCTGGTGATGTAATCCCTGCTGCACGTGGACCACACGAACGGGTTGGTCTTCATGGTGATGTGAGCAGCCATCAGCTTGGCCGTCTCCTGCCCCCGCGAGCCGCAGCTGTTGCCGACGCCGTCGTGGTTCATGCCGAACCTGGAACCACCGCGGCACGGAGAGGGGGAGGTCAGCGGGGTTTGGCACCGACGCCTCGGGAGTTTAGCTTTGGTATTTTTCATGTATTTGTAACCCTGCAATTCTTCAGTGAGTAACTCTGAACTCCACTCAGCCTGTGAGCTGCTGTTCTCCTGTTTTGGTCAGACAAAATTCCTCTCCAGGCCTGAAACTCAAGGTCACCTCACTGCCTCAGGGCGCAGGAAATGTACAGAAGTGAGTTGGGAGGGGAGCAAACTTGGGGTAAATGGCTTCATTACCTGAAGCTGTAATTGGAGGATTAACCCCCGATGTGCAAATGGACCAAACTTATAATGATGCCTTGGAGTGGCTACCTGAAAAGAGAGGCTAGCCAAGATTAAGGGGATAAAAGCGGGGATTTATTGAGGGCCTTCAATAGGAACTCCTCACCAAAAACATCCCGAGGGTCTACACCCAAGATGGACCCCGGGTCACGGGTTCTTCACACTTTTATAAGTTTGGTCCATTTGCATATCAGGGTTAATTCTCCAATTACAATTTCAGGTAATGATGTCATTACCCCAAGTTTGCTCCCCCTTCCCAGAGGCTCAGTTTACACATTTCGGGGCCTGTTTCGGGACACCAACAAGGTGTCCTTGAGTCCAGGCCCAGAGAGGGTTTGTTATATCTCACAGTAGCTACCAGGCTGTGTGGAGTTTTAAAGTTACACATTAAACCAGTACAGGGTCTGAAAAGATAAAAGCTAAATCCCAAGGCATCAATGAAAGTACAAAAACCCGTGATCCATCATCCATTTTTTGGGTGCAGCCCCTGGAGAGGCTTCATCTGCCCTAAATAAATAGAACTGCTTTTTATTCTCTGAATTTTGTCTGGCCTCTGTTTTGAGGTAGCCCCACAAGGCATCAACACATTGGGATCACCCATGGGTGAAGGGTTTCCAGCAGGAACAGACCCAGAGAAGGGTTTCCAGCAGGAACAAACCCAGAGAAGGGTTTCCAGCAGGAACACACCAGCAGAGCTCCCTGGGGCTCTGGTGGTGCCGCACTCACGTGTGGCCGATCTCGTGGGCGATGGTGAAGGCGGTGGCCAGGCCGATGTCCTCGTTGATGCTGCAGCTCCTCTCCCGCTCGCACATCCCTCCCACGGGGGCCAGGCCTGGGGAGGGGACAGGGCTGTCACACAGGGCCACCACAGGGAGTCTGAGGGGACACAGAGGGGTGTGGGGACTGCCTGATGTGCTTCACACTCTGTAACACCGGGCACAAGCAGTTCCTTCTGACCAGTGCACTGCGCTTTGGGATGGACTCCTGTGGGACGTGCTCGCTCAGCACTGATGATAAATTACCAGTGGCAGGCTCAGAAATGCTAAGAACGGTTCAAAATGCTCTGAATTTCATATCCAGATGGTGCAGAGGGGAGCAGTCCTTGGCACAGCCCTGGTGGGGGAACCTCAGATGGGTTGAACCAGCTTTGGAGCATCCAAACCTGGCCAAGGAGAGCTGAGCAAGCCAGGACCCAACCTTGGTTCTGCCTGGCACCCACCAGGAATCCTGCCTGGCACCCAGCAGGAATCCAGCCTGGCACCCACCAGGGATCCTGCCTGGCACCCACCAGGAATGCAGCCTGGCACCCACCAGGGATCCTGCCTGGCACCCAGCAGGAATCCAGCCTGGCACCCACCAGGAATCCAGCCTGGCTCCATCTGGGGGACTGGATGATGCTGAAATTCCCCCTGATTCCCTCTGCCCACCCCAGCAGCACCAACTGTGCCACTGCCCCGGGCCAGGGAAGGATTTGAGCCACCCCAGCACCTCCAGCCTCGGGCTCCCTCCCAGGCTCCTCTTCTGCAGCCACAGCAGGTCAGAGACCCAGCAGCTCTCCCCTTTGCAGTGATCCAGAGCAGAAATCCCTCCCTGCCTGCTCTGCCTAGACCAGGGTGAGACAGATGAGGAGCTGCAGCCAGGCAGAGCAGCAGGGTCTGGCTGTGTCAATAAAGAACTCTCTTTATAGCATCACAAAACCGTTGGATTTCTCCCTGCCCAGCCAGGAATGCTCCACCAGGCCATGGAGCAGCCCTAAATGAGAGTGGTTCTTAATCATCAGGCTGGGCTCAGCCCAGAGATGGAGCAGAGGAGAGTTCCAGAGCCCATCCATCCTCAGGGCTGCTGGTTTGGTGTTTACAGAAGGAAGGAGAGGCTGGAAACCACTGCTCTGGTCCTGGGTGCTGGGGCAAAGCATCACCTTCACTGGGAAGGGATGGAACAGCTGGGAAAGGGATGGAACAGATGGGAAAGGGATGGAACAGATGGGAAAGGGATGGAACAGATGGGAAAGGGATGGAACAGGTGGGAAAGGGAAAAGGGACAGCTGGGAAAAGGGAATGGCACAGGTGGGAAAGGGGAATGGGACAACTGGGAAAGGGAAGGGGACAGGTGGGAAGGGATGGCACAGCTGGAAAGGGATGGCACAGCTGGGAAAAGGATGGCACAGGTGGGAAAGGGATGGAACAGGTGGAAAGGGGATGGAACAGATGGGAAAGGGGAATGGCACAGGTGGGAAAGGGATGGCACAGGTGGGAAAGGAATGGCACAGGTGGGAAAGGGATGGAACAGGTGGGAAAGGGATGGCACAGGTGGGAAAGGAATGGCACAGGTGGGAAAGGGATGGAACAGATGGGAAAGGGATGGCACAGCCCACCCTCGCCACATTCCCGAGGTTCTGCGTGCTGCTGGGAGCTGCTGGGGGGTGCCAGGGTCCCACTCACCCAGGGTGCCACAGGGCTTGTTCTTGTAGATGCAGATGTCGTATCTGCAGGGGAGAGAAGGCAGCGTTAGGGACACGTCTGATTTTGGGGGCTGTCATTCACCGATGTGTTCACATCCAAACCACTCCAAACCAGCCCGTGGGACATTCCTGGGATGGGAAGTACCGATGGTGACAGGCAGGACACCCCTGGTCTGGGCTGTACAATGCTCATTTTGCCCAGGCTGAGATTCACTGAGGGTTTTTAATGACATTTCCTGTCCTTTAACTCCGGGGCAGAGCTGGGCCAGGCCAGAGGTTTGGTTTTGATGAAATGTGGTGGTAGAGCATGAGCAGGGAAGGGAACGGAGCTGGGGAAGGGGCTGGAGCCCCCGGAGCAGCTGAGGGAGCTGGGAAAGGGGCTCAGCCTGGAGAAAAGGAGGCTCAGGGGGGACCTTGTGGCTCTGCACAGCTCCCTGACAGGAGGGGACAGCCGGGGGGGGTCGGGCTCTGCTCCCAGGGAACAGGGACAGGAGGAGAGGGAACGGCCTCAGGCTGTGCTAGGGGAGGTTTAGGTTGGATATTGGGAAAATTTCTTCATGGAAAGGATTATCAGGCATTGGAACTGCCCAGGGCAGTGGTGGAGTGGCCGCTCCTGGAGGTGTTAAAAACACGAGCAGATGTGGCACTTCGGGATGTGGTTCAGTGGCAAGGGGGATTTGGTTGAAGGTTGGGCTCGATGATCTTGGAGGCCTTTTCCAACCTTAATGATTCCATAAATCAGCAGGGACAAGGCTGTTCCAGAGTTGGAGCTCTTTGGGTTCAGGTGGGCCCAGCTCTGCTCCCCAGCACGCCCAGGAGGCATCAGGCACAGGGAGGAGAGGACAGGGCTGACCTCTGCTCTGTAAGCTCAGGTCTCTTGCAGGAAATGGCATCAATCAAACAGAGAAACACAGAATCCCAGCATGGTTCAGGTTGAAAAGGACTTTAAAAATCATCCAGTGCCACCCCTGCCACGGCAGGGACACCTCCCACTGTCCCAGGGTGCTCCAAGCCCCGTCCAGTCTGGCCTTGGACACTTCCAGGGATCCAGGGGCATATCAGCACTTCTGATTAAAAAATCAGTAATTCTGATTAAAAATAAAATAAAAATAGGGAAAACATTTCAGTTTGAAAACATGTTCCATTTCTAACCCCGCTGTGGTTTCGTGAAAATGCTCAAGTGATTTTTTTATATTTTTTCTCAGTTCCGTTCTTTACTGAGAATTTCCCAAACAAATCCGATCTGGGTTGATTCGAGGTGACTCTTCCCTCTGTTCCTGGCCTCGACTTCCAGCCCTTGCATCCAGGAATCCGCTGTTTGCACATCGTTAGGGAACAAGGAAAGGCAAAACAAGGAGAGCAAAAACCTCCTCCAAATGGAAACGCAGCATCCCCAAAATGGGAAGAGTTGGCAGCTCCAGGTGAATTTGGGTTAGAGAGGGAATATTCTCATGTCCTTGCAGAGATAAACATTTGGGGTTTGCAAATCTGGGCTGAAAGGGGCCAGGCCGAGAGCTGGATAGGGTGGGACCAGTGGGGGGATCAGTGGCAGCTGGGCTGGGCCACCCCGGAGCCAGGTTGGGGCTGCACTGGGGTTGTGACCCCAGTGTGGGTCTGGGGACATTCATGGGGTGAGGATGGAGGGTTGTGACCCCAGAATGGGTTTGGGGACACCCATGGGGTGAGCAGGACCGGGGGTTGTCACCCAGAATAGGTTTGGGGACACCCATGGGGTGAGAATGGAGGATTGTAATCCCAGTGTGGGTCTGGGGACACCCACGGGGTGAGAATGGAGGATTGTAATCCCAGTGTGGGTCTGGGGACATTCATGGGGTGAGGATGTAGGGTTGTGACCTCAGAATGGGTTTGGGGACACCCATGGGGTGAGAATGGAGAATCGTAACCTCAGTGTGGGTCTGGGGACACTCATGGGGTGAGGATGGAGGATTGTGACTCCAGTGTGGGTTTGAGGACACCCATGGGGTGAGGATGGAGGATTG
>VZTH01005130.1:0-49787 GCA_013397815.1 Aleadryas rufinucha
CTCTGCAGGATGCAACAATCTGTAGGTAATTGAAAGCTTTCATTAACCCAAAAAGTATTGCTATCCAACATAAGAACTAGACATAGCTATGTACCTAGAATTTTTAACTTTTTTTAATCAGATAAAGAATTATTTGTCAGGATTCAGAATAATACAAAAAAAAAAAGTTCAAAGTACTTTTACAAGGAAGATCTCTTATTATCTGAAAATTTTTAAATATTATTCTGTCTTCATTAAAAGAAACTCACTGCAGTTGAAGGATTTTGTTCAGCCTTTTTCGTGTTTGATTAGGGGTATTGTATAATAGAGACTTGGCCAGGAAGACTTCCTGTTTTAAGCCCATGACTTGATGATAAAAAAATGTCCTGTTCAGTCCTGACACATACTGAGTGTTCAAATACTCAGCCACTTTGTAAAACAGTCTGCAAAATTCCAACCCAGTTGTAAGTAGCCAGCTGAGTTCCAATTGCTAAGAAATCTTCCTGTTAGTTACTCAGAGCAATTCCACCATTACAAGTGAAATCCCCCAAAATAAACACTGGTGGGGGGGATTTAGTCTGCCTAATCTAGCCACTAAACTTGCACCTACCTTTTAAGCTCCTCTTTTAAAGGGAACAGTTTTCCAGAGAATACTTGGAAAGAAGTAGGTATCCTGTTGGCCTCCAAAAGGAGATCTAGACTGCCTAAATTTAGGTGCCTACATAGCTGATTGTTTTCCCTTTGTTTACCTCAAGTTTATTTGGCTGTTTTACTTGCTTGTTTTTTTGGGTTTGGGGTTTATGGTCTTTTTTCAAATGTAAGTGATGTTCAGGAGTGGAAACTTAAGTATTTTTGCAAATTAGGGGAAAGAAGTCTCCCTTGCATGTAATATGAGGTCCTCTTCCCCATTAGGAATAGATTCCAGCATAAGGAGTTAGCTATAACTTACACTCCCTATGTAAGCAAAAGTCCAATTAATTTAAAGTTGCCTAAGCAAGACATATGAGATGAAGATGATTAACAAACATACTAGCCAATTCTTGAGCCACTTTCCTACTGTAAACAAAATATATTGCTTTGTCTAAATTCATAGTATTTTGCCTTTGTGTTACTTTTGTCATGCTCTGTAATTTCCTTTGGCTGAAACTTTGTGGAACTTGAGCTCAAGAAGTAAAACTGACAAGGAAAAGTTCCAGTTAAGGCTCCTCTCTCCATTAAGTATTGTCTAAAACTGTACTGGTTTCACCAGAAGCAGAATGTAGCTTCAGAATATAAAACCCCAACCCCATCCACCAGCACTGTGGAAATCAGTTCCTACTGTAATGCTCCTTAAAATTCAGGGCTTGCTGGTAAAACTGTTGATTTATTTTCAGACTGCAGAGCTAGAATAACTATTGGCACCAGTATCTTGGCAGTCGTTCTTCAGCTCACCTACAAAAATATGCAGAAATCTGGTACACACATTGTTATTTTGAAATCTACATGGCACATTTGCATAACAAATTTCAGAAGCTGAGAGTCATCCTAATAACTTTTGAATAACCATTAAAATTGCCTACAATATAGCCACACTAAATACAAGGGTTTAATATGTTTATATTTCCAATTAGAAAACCAAGTTTATCAGTTGCACAGCTATTAACAACATATTGCTTTAAAAAACACAATGCTATTAGATATATTGAAGACCTGATATTTTTATAACATATCTGGTAACAGTTAAACAGCAAGGGTGGATCACAATGTATCTAAATGAATCCAGCTGGTAAACTTTATATTTTAGGTGGTATTGATGCATGTAGTAGCAGATAGTATATAATAGCAGATAGCATATAGTGTTACAAATGCTTTCAATAGTGACTACGTTCTCTTTATACATATTTAATTTTTATGGACTTGTAACTTACATGGGTATCTGGATGGTATTACATACTTAAGTGCCTGTAGTTTTGCCCTCTCAATGAACTTCTACAGTTAAATATGGGTAAAAATTATGGCAGCTATGTAATTGTATACTGAGTGTTGAGTATGTGTGGTGTTGCACCTTCTCATCCAACACCAACTAATTTCATCACCTTGCAGAAGTGAACAGATGATATTCTCAGGGAACAAACAAGAGTGTTAATTTATCAACAGGCCTGTGGATAACTTGGTTTTTGCTTTGTATACCCATGGCAGCCTACAAACTCTACACAGGGCACTGAGAAAGCCCAGGATGTAGGAGGAGAATACAGAGCAGGCAGTGTCAAAAAGAGAGAGACAGACACAGGTGTCCTCAGAAGTATGCTGGCTACACCGCTGTCCTTAGCTCCTAAGTCACCTCATCTGCCATTCCAGTTCACTTAGCACAACTCAGTCCACTCTGACAATTTCTGGGCCCTAGGAACTCATGATGCTCATTTCCACTCTGGTCCCATCCGTGTGTGTGTGTGTGTGTGTGTGTGTGTGTGTTTCCCCACATTTCCTTCTCCTGCTCTGTCTTGTGCATAGGCAGCAGTTGGGTTACTGCCTGCCCAGATCGCCCAGTTCCAAAGATGTGCAGGCATCCCTCACTTGCAGGCAGCAGTAATACAGTAGTCAGAGTGAGAGTAGTAACCTCAGCAGCAGCCTGGTGTCCTGGATCACACCACCACAGTTCACTTCTTGCCCTCCCTCATGGCCCCACAGCCAGTCCTATTTCTTCCCACACTTCTTTTCACCAGCATCACACTTACTAACCAGCTGATTCTGCATCTCCAGGCACTCGCCTTCAGCAGTTGCAGATGAAGTGATCTAGACCCTGTTCTTCATTATGGCTCCATCTCAGCCTTGCCATCCAAGGAGTTTACAGTGTCCAGGGAAGAGAAGCAGACCTCCCATCTCCCAGCCTTCTGCCCCTCCAAATGTAGGCATGTGCCAAGTAGGCAACAGTGACACCTTCCCAATGCTGTCTCCTGACAGTACTGAAATTCAAAGGAACACATCAGACAAAGGGCTTTTCTGAACATTCAGTTATGTAATGTGTAAAAAGCAGAGAGAGAGGGTAACGACATTTTAGATAATTAAAAATACATTTTCTCTCACAAATTATTGGTGTTGGAGGCAAAAGACTAGCTTAATTCCTCATTGCATTTATCCTTCTTCATAATGTTTTACTTCAGTGATTTTTATTGAGCATTTTCCTGAGTTTGGTGTAAAAATACATGCATTTCCTCATAAGGTTTCTGTCTCCCTCAGTAAACTGAAGTTGGATTCACTAACTTCTTTTTTTAGGGTTGCTATGACAGACACGTCAAAGTTCAAGGGTAATAGCCTGAATATTGACGAGTTTTCACTAGCAGCCAAAGAAAATATCAGGAACTCATTCTTCCTGACATATCTTCAAACAAACTGAAAAAAAATTGCCTGGCTGAGATTTTGCTAGACCAATCAAATTTTTATATCAATTTGGTTTGGTTGTTGGGACTCTCTACTAGCCTGTTTGTCAGCCACAGTTTTACTTTGAGATATTATTTTTTCTATGCTGCATAGGCCTGAGAAGACAGTCGGCTAGTATCTTTGGATATCTGTAAAAACTACTTCAAAATGAGATAGCTCTGGAAATTCAACAGTACAATTTCTATGTTGTTTTTGTGATTGACAGATCATTTTTCATCAGTGACAACTGTGTTTTAAGCTCTGCTATAATGATGACTGATTGATTGTAAGGTGCTTACTCATGGTCTACAGAAAGACTGACCACACAATTAGAAAAAGTAGAATATGCTCTATGATTTAATTTTTCTGCTTTGTTTTTTTTTTAATTAGGCTTTATAGCCAGAAGGAAATATATTTAAATTTCCTATATACAACATGTCATGGAATTCATCCACTGTCTGGACCCATACAATCAAAATTGGTCTAAGATAACTGGTTCAGGAAAGAGTGGATCTTGGGATCTTTCAGTTAAACTCAAATCCAAATTTTCTGGAGTAAACTTGAAGTAAAAGGGAGATCTGGTTGTGCTGAAACTTAGTGAAGTTCTTGTGCTGTGATCACAAGAACATGGAACATATATCTGAAATTTGCAGCAAGACATTGCAAACAGTCCTTCCGATCAATAATTATTTAGCCAGAGATGATAGCGAGACTGGGTAGTAAAGTGGTAGAGACCACTATTTATTTTCCTTGTATTTACCAAAATGTAAGTGGTTTTTTTCCTATAGTCTGGCTGTAACATGTTACACAGTAAAATTTTATTGTCTTGTTGCTTTTAAGTAGTCTTTCTTAAGTATAAATTGCTTTCCTCTCCTGCTTGCAACAGAACACTTACAGTGGGCAGGCCCATAAACACAGAGGCAGAATATTTCCACTGTGATCTGTATGAAGTTGCAAAGTTGTCTGTATGTTTTCCAGTTGTTCTTTTGCTTTTATTGGTGCTAGTTAGTTCCAAATTTCTTGCCTTATTTTCCTCCTCATGAATGTGAACATAGATTTAGTTTTTCTGTCTCCATTGACATGATCTCAGCCTAACAGTACATTATGGGAAGCTGGAAGATTTATTGGCAGAAAAGGGCCTGTTGGAAAAAAAAACTGGGTAGTGGTAATTGGAGAGTGAGTCAGTGTATGGAGTCCAGCTGTGCTTACTACTCAAGCCTGACTAGAGCTGACTTACTCAGATTTCTTCAACTATCTGAAACTGGCTTTTTAAAAAAAATAAAGAAATAGACTTTATATATGCTGAATATATTTTTGGCCAAGAACATTTGTATAAAGGCAGCAAATTATCTTTCTTCCTTCTCGTTGTTAGTATTGTAGTGGTGTGCGAGAGCTGTCCTCTTGAAGAAGTAATTCATTATAAACACACAAATCGGCATGTCTGAAAGATGGTGTGGCATCAACAGCTCAAAATGCACCAAAAATAGTTTGATATGCCATCAGTTCTGTGACTAATATTGAAAAAAATCCTGCATCCTGACCCTGGGAGGCAAAGCTTTGTTATTTCTTATTGCATGAATTTGTAGTGGTTGAATCTTAAGAAGCACAAATCAGTTCCGGGTTGGTGTTACTTTAATTACCAGGCTGTAATATGAGGCTTGCTTCACCAATATCCCAAACACTGAAGTTCTAACCTTTGAACAATACATAATTTTGAGGAAAATGGCATTAAAATGTCCTTAGAGAATATTGTCAAACTAAATACTGAATTTAAAGCAGATTTTATAAAATTAAGGTCTTAAAAATTTATAATTTTTTTCTTTTTTTGCCATACTTATAAAGAGTTACTTACAAGTTCTTCACAGATTAAAGTAAGAACCTCAGTGTTACCGGGGATATTTCTCACCTAATTTTGTTGCCAAGACTGAAAGAAAAGATGCAATTTTGAATCATTTACATATTTTAATTTCTTCATACTTTAATAATTCCTGAGAGTTTTGAAACATAATTAAGGATTTTTCATTTTTTACATAAGATTCATGAAAATGAATATTTAAAAAAAAATAAATAGTACAGACAAGCTATTACAATTTTGGACTGCATACACAGATGAAAACAACAGTACTAGAGGAGCCACAAAAAAAGTCAGGATTGAAATTTCTGAAAAAAATCTATCCAATACTGAGAGTCTCATTTAGAACAGCAAAAGCCTTTGACAGTCAGCTGAAGAACATTTTCAGGCAACACTCACATTCAGGCTGAAATGTTGCCAGCAGTATGACATCTAAAACAGTTTCAGCTCATATTAAAATCTAATGTGGTTGACCAGTTTCTTATCTCCGTTTTTGGCTTATTCCTTGCAATTATAATTGGCTACATAAGTAGCCCAAAATTTCAGGAGAGCAAACCTGACAAGATAGTGTGTCTTGTATTTGTTACAGGTATTTATAACACTATTTCTGGGGTTTTAGACTGACTTGGGAATTTAAATAAACTAAAAACAGAGGGGAAAAAAAATAACAAGCCGTGTTACCTTTTCCTCTCTGTCCCCATTACTCCACACAGATGTTTCAAAACTATTCATTCCAGCTCTGTGTAGCTATAAAGCTAGCAGTGTCTGCTGGGGTGTAGAGAGCTGGATTTCTGAGTAGCTATGTTCCAGATGGGAATACAGAGTGACCCACTCAGTCTGCAGGAACAGGTCCCTGGTTAAAGAAGATCTCCCTGAAGTATCTGGGGCCTGGAATAATTCCTAAACTCTCTATACCATTAGAAGTACAGCATTTATTCTATATTTAGGCTTTTTATGGATCACCTTTTTTTCTTCCCCCTAGCTTGCCTACAGTCCTCTGCTCCATTTCACACACAGCCTCACCCTCTTCTCCATTTGTGTCTCCTAGGTCATCCTTTTCTTCCTCACTGCCTGAAGATCACTGTATGTGTGAGCATAGCCTGGACACTGCTTAGTTAAGTGGTGGCTATCAAAAGTGACAGATAGTTTCAGCTGTCTTGCCCCTGGGTGAACACACATCTAGGTATCTTTCTTCTACTTCAACTGTCAATTTTAAGGCATGTTGAATGTTTACCACCTCCAAGATGTTTATCTATCTATATTAATGAAATTTACCATTACCAGCTGCCAACTCAAACAGAAAATTCTGCTGCTGCTCTTGTATTTGCAATAGCCCGCAAAGGCAGCCAGCAGAGATCAGCCACATGGACAGCATTTGCTACTCACAGTGAGTCCCTGTCTTCACCACAAAATGTCACATGGAATGGGGACAATGCTGGTAAGCTAATATGGTGCCTATCTTGCAAATCATTGTTTCTGATGAAAAATAAGACTTTTTGTCATGATATTTCTTTCTCAGTTCTCTTATGTCTTAGAGAAGAAGGTAGTTTATTGTAAGGTCCTTAAGAATTATGACTATCAGAATTCAGTTCTATAAAACTTCTGAACAGTTTATCCTCTTTATTTCCTTAATTTGCCTATCCACAACTCTTTAGCAGTTTCATCCAAGGTATCCAGATGTCCCAGCTATCTCAGAATAGTGCAGATGCTGCTGATCTGAAGGCAGTGCACTAGAAAGTAGAAAAGCACACAGGAAGTTTAGTCCTGAGCACCACCTGTATATGTTAGCCTAGAGTTTTCCAAG
This sequence comes from Aleadryas rufinucha, assembly GCA_013397815.1. Classification (NCBI taxonomy): domain Eukaryota; kingdom Metazoa; phylum Chordata; class Aves; order Passeriformes; genus Aleadryas; species Aleadryas rufinucha. The sequence goes on from VZTH01005130.1 coordinate 7,032, forward strand.
TTTCATAGCAAAAGTCTTTCCTGATTTTCATGAAGGCATTTCCTTCATTACTGTTATATGAATATGAAAATAATAAATAGTATCTTCTGATTGTAGGGGGGCGAAGAGGAAAGTGATAAGTCACATAAAAAGAGGATCAAATTGTTCTGAAACTCTCTAAATGAGAAATAAGAGGGTTCCCTGGATGTGAGCCAAGGTTAACTTGATCCAGTTAGGTGGCTTTCATAGGCAACATTTTTGCATCACTGCATTCTACCTTGAAGGCAGCTTTAAGTACTACAAATTCACACATGAAGGAAAGCATTTAATGACTGAGTCCTTTTTCTAAGTAACAAAAACATGTCCTCTTGACATTTTTCTTTCAAAAAAAGTTTGAGCTATCTGATGTTTTAGGAGAGAAATCAGTTTTGTCTATTTTTCAAATGCAAGAGAGGCAAGCTCTAAAGGCAAAGTCAACATAATAAATAGAAAAGATAAAAATAACTCCTCCCAGTGCTAAGGAGACTGATAACCAGTCATGAGACAGAGCTTTGATACTGAAATAAATCTAAAGCAAGCAAGAGGACCACCGTGCACTACCCCATACCTAGGACATTGGATTAAAGTGTCAATATTCTTTCATTGCCATCATCACCAAGGACATCAGTTATATGAGAATGTGACATAAATACGGGAACAGATAGATATCCTTCTACAAATGAAGAAAAAGTGAGTTGTTTTCCATCTGTAGTGTTGAAAAATGAAATATTGAATGACTTGACAAAAAAGATTAGTAGCCATTGATCCATCTTTTACAATCACTTTCTGCCCCTGTCTGCTCACTAATATCAGGGCAATACAGAGCACAGGTGGGTTGTCTTTTCACACAGCTATCTGCATCTGCACAAAGTGCAGGAGCTGTAAATACAGGAGCAGCCCAAGCACCTACTTAATGTGATCTGGTTTTGACAGTGATTGGTTCCAGATGATGCAAAGGAAATTTCCACAGAAACCACGAGGTAAGCAGTACTGGAAGAACTGATGTATAAGGACAGTTTCTTCCCAAATTTACTGTTTAGCTGGTTCATGCCCTGAAAAAATGACATCTGATGCCCTTTCCAAATTCACTCCCATCACCTCAATAATGTATATCCTGTTTAGTGAAGCCTGTCTCTTTCTTTCTGTACTCTGCTGCATACTTCCCTCATCCCCAGGGCTTTAGCTGTCCGTGCACCAAGGATCCTCTGACACCACAGCTGCACAGCCTCTGCTCAGACTGCAGAAAATGAGCTGTGAATCCACAGAGAAAAAAAGGAAAATAAATATTCTAGGTATGGCGTGCCATATTATAATCATAATAAATATTCTAGGATTATTAGCAGCTCATGGATTCAAGAGGGAAAACATTTGCACAGGAAGGTATATAATCCTGAATTAAAACAGAGAGGAAAGCTCCTTGGCCCAGGGACCATTCAGGAGCTTCTTGGTCATGTCACCAGTGCCATGAATGTCAGTGGAGCTGGTGGTAGGTGGCAGCTCAGCAGCCCTGGGCATCTGCTGCAGGGAGCTGTGGGACAGCCTGCCCTCCCCATTGTGACTGATGCATGGCTGAGCAGCAACAGCCCTGGGTACCATATCTGGAGCAGTGAGTATATCCTTAACCTCAGAGGTCATTAAATCCAAGCTGATTTTGTGAGTCAATAAGCATTTGCTCAATACCTGTAAGTTGGGCTTGTCATGCTTGTGTAGATCATGGGGTATGGACAACATGCCCGAACAGTCCAACTCATAATAGGGACCATAACAACTGATGTGCACTTATTGCTGAAACCTACTGGACTCTTAACCTCAGTCCTTATTGAACAATCAAATCCATAGATTATGTGTTGTATAGAACACTGGCGATGACAATGCAAACTGGGAGAAATTGCACCTTTATAAGTCTGTGTTGCAGATACCTGATTGAAGAAAATCTTTTTCAATGTGCTGTTTTAATCTCTGTAAACCCAGCCAATTCCTACCACTCAGTTTGCTTATACTGCAGCAATCTGACCCTTGGCATTTTCAGCAGATTCACCATAGGTCACCAGTTGCAATGTGTGTGTACAGTTTATTGAGTTGATAGCCCACAGCCATGTCTATTTTGTTTTAACAAGCATTTTTGTTCCGTTATACTGACAAAGCAGTCAGCAGGATAATATTTCATGAGGTCATCTTTTGCATTAATATTTTTTTTGCATTAGTAATGAGAATTTCCACAACAGAATATTGTTGCTAATTACATTCACTCAGCTGATTTAACCACCTAAAGGCTAAGTCTAATTTAAGCTAATTTACTTGGCTGCCTCATTGTTTGCTGCAGAGAGAGAATGGTCGTAGGGAGAAAAAGATCTCCAGTGTATTTTTGATACTTACACTATCCCAAGATGAATCATCCTCCAGGAGTCCTCCCTCTTTCTGCTGAGTACAGAGGTAGCCAAAACAATAAATTTAAAATGGATGCCCACCCTTGCTTTTATGCACTGTACATATGAAGTTCCCTGCAGATGGACTGCGAAGAAATGGCATTACACAGACACAGCTTGAAATCACAATTCGCTGATGTGAATGAGTGGTTTAGGTCACCTAAAGAATCACTATCAAAGGTATTAGCAAAATCACATGTAATTTAAATCTGCAAAAGCATGACTTAAAACTTGGTGGCAAGTTTCACTCTATTTCTTACTACATAGATGAAGTACACAAAGGAAAATTGTATTAGGAGCAATTTACATGGAGACCAGGGTCACAAAAGGGCAAAAGGGTAAGGGAGATCCATCCTCCCACTGAGACACAAGGCTCAAAGTTGACCCCTTACTTTCTAAACTCCTGATGAAGCTTAGGTGGGATTGAGTCCAAACTTCACCTCAGGCTTGGTCAACAGCTTATATCTAAAGGGTTTAACAACCCTTAATAATTGACTAACTTAACAATGAATGCTACATTAGGATTTACAATATTCACAGCAGTTGCTTAACTACAAATCGGAGATGGCAACGTTCACACTACACTTGCTATAAGGTATTTACATCAATTCACACACACAACAATTATGTACAAAGGTATCTGTTAAAAGTCTCCTCAAGTCTGGTGAAATACCTCAAATAAGAAAAGAGTTGGGAATGGGTATTACTAGTCCAGGCTCCATCATCAGCTTTCAGCAATGATCCTCCAATTATCTTGAGCTTGAGAGATGGCAAGCTCTGAGAAGCATCCCACTCAGAGGGAGATGCTGCAGCCCAGGAAAACTCAAGAGGGCCTCACTCAGGACTGCAGTTTATAGGGTGACAAAAGTTTTGGCTTAATCATCTGTTAGTCTCTATCTTGGCTGCAATTACCATCCAAGATGGTAATTACTGAACTTTCCTCAGTAACAATAATATTGTTCCACTTGGGCTATGATTCAGACAAAATAATGTTCCAAGGCTATCTGTTAGAAAACAGAAGTTTCTAAGGCAACAGAAGTTCCTGGGAACAGTCAGTGTTTCTGATAGGCTCAAGAGGAGCTTAACTGCCCAAAAGTCATTAATCAAGACCAAGGCCTAATGAGAATTCCTAAGGTCGCAGAGTGGCCTGGGACGGAGGAGGGATGTACCACCACAACTGAGACATTATTTCAGAGATGTAGGAAGAAAACTTGAAATTTTCTACTCCAAATCAAAGCCCAGGTCTCTGTCTTTTGCAGTGCTAGGTTTAAAGTTAAATGAAGTTGGTAAGCACAATGAGTCTTTTGCATGGCTGTTCAGGTCAAGGTATTTCAGTTTCCTTTGTGGGTTTATTTTGGAGGGGAGGGGGTTGGGGTGTGGAATTTCAGTAAGAGACATCATCACCAAAAGCCCAGACCACAAGTGAGGCCATAAATATGGTTTTACATCTGGTCATCATATTTAAGAGGGATATAAAAAATTGAAGAGTGTAACAACAAGTATAATCAAAGATCCAAAATCAAAAATATGTAATAAATTGGGGTTGTTTACTTTAGTAAAGGGAAGACTGGTAGGGGAGAGGGGCAACCTGATGATTTTCAAAAACCATCATGAAGGAAAAGCAATGATAAGAGCAAGGAAAATTTCTGGGTAGACATCAGGAAAAACCTTCTCTGGGTGAAGAAGTGTCTGGGAGAAATTGCCAAGTTTTCATTCATTACTGGAGCTTATTAAAACCAAGACAAATGTCTATCAGGAATGATTAAGGCATAGGTGCTCTGTTCTAGGAAGACAGAAATAAAACAAATCAACAACATCCTTTGTCTGTAATATTTCATTATCTAAATTGTTTCTTATTTATAAGAAAATTATTTTAATTTAATGTTTCTTATGACAGGAACCTCATGAAGTTCAAAAAAGAGAATTGCAAAGTCCTGTACCAGGGGGAGAACAACCCCAGGCACCAGGCCCTTGGGATTAGCTCAGTTGGTGAGAGCATTATGCTAGTAACACCAAGGTTGTGGGTTCACTACCTGTATGGGCCATTCACTTAAGAGCTGGGCTCAATGATCTTTGTGGGCCCCTTCCAACTCTGTGGAAGGACATTCTGTGATTCTGTAACAAGAACCATCTGGACCTGCTGGGGCTGCCCAGCTGGGAAGCACCTTTGGATAAAACGACCTCAGTGTCCTGATGGACATGACGTTCATCATGAGCCAGCAATGTGTCCATGCCACAGAGGTGACTGCTGTTATCCTGAGCTAGGATGGAGGAATGCTGCCAGTAGGTAGGGGCAGTAATCTTTCCCCTTCTCAGCACTGGTGAGGCCCCACTTGGAGGAATATATGTCAGTTCTGGGTCCCTGCTTCGTTTCCACTAACCTCTCTAGGAATTAAGGAGTTTCATTAGCCTTTCTATGAGGAGGAAAGCTTGAAAAGTAATCCTTAAGGAAATCAAGTCTTAGGACATTCTGGGAGTGAAAGTGTATGGAATGGAGGCGGGGAACAAATACAAGGCTTTTATTTTATTGCTGGGCCCCTATAGGACAGACACCTTTTGTAATGGATGCTGTGTCAGAAGAAAGGGTTTAGTATGATGGGGGTGGGTCTCAGAATACAACTTGGGCTCAAAGAACAGGTTCTTTTCACTTTCTGACAGCAGAATTTGCGTTCCTGTGGACTTAGAAACAGTTAGGAAGCAGAGTGTACCCCCAAATGAACAGTAGTGTTAAGAGGAATAGACTTGGAATTTGGATCTAGTAATAGCCTCATGTACAAACCTTCCTATTTTCAAGATAAAGAAATCTTACCTCTAATCTAGCAAAATAACCATATGCTTGGCTAAATACAATTTATAACCCAAATGATATCAGAGTGGGATTACTTTTTTCAGCCCAAATTATTTTTACAAGTCAGTCAGTGGTGGGTTTCTCCACATTAGTTACTGCTACATCTGAAGCCACGGTCTGCTTATTTAGCAGGAGTTCAGAGATTCACAGTGCAGCTCAGAGGTGAAGTGTGAGCTGTATCAATTTCAACAGAGCCACTGTCAGGGAAAGTCAATCCCTCTGATGACAGGAGCTATAGACAACCTCCTTGTGCAAGGCAAGCTGCAGTGCTCTGCCTGGTTACTGTGCCTTGCAGGGGACAGCTATGCAGTAATTTCCTCCTATTTTCAGGGACATTTTAGTTGACATCAATTTTATCAATGCCTGTTTTCCTTCAAAAGTTTAAGTTATATAGCTGACTCTACCAGGCATTTTGGAAAATACCTGGTGAGTTCTCCTGGGATTTGTAGTAATGTGCTGTCCTGGTTTTGGCTGGGATAGAGTTAAATTTTTTCACAGTAGTTAATATGGGTTTGTGTTTTGGATTTCTGCTGAACGCAGAGTTGATAACACAGGGATGTTTTGCTATTGCTGAGCAGCGCTTGTACAGCGAGGTCTTTTCTGCTTCTCGTATTGCCCTGCCAGCAAGAGGCTGCAGGTATATGAGGAGCTGGGATGGAACACAGCCAGGACAGCTGGCCTCAGCTGACCAAAGGGATATTCCGTACCATATGGTGTCATGCTCAGCATCTAAAGCTGGGGGAAGAAGGAGGAAGGGGGGACATTCAGGGTCATGGCTTCTGTCTTCCCAAATCATACATGCTTTCCTGGAGACAGCTGAACACCTGCCTGAACATGGGAAGTGATCAGTGAATTCCTTGTTTTGCTTTGCTTATGTGTGTAGCTTTTGCCTTTCCTGTTAAACTGTCTTAAACTCAACTTATGAGTTTTTTCACTTTTACTCTTCTGATTCTCTCCCCCATCTCACTGGTAGGGAGTGAGTAAGCAGCTGCATCGGGCTGAGTGTGCACACAGGGCCCTGCTGCAAAGTTTCTCTTGGGCCTCCATCTTTCATCTTTTTCTGTCCAAACTTTTCTAAGATCAAGGTCCCAAACAAACTTTAGTGTTTGCCTAATCTTATACATTAAATGATCCAGAGCTGCACTGAGAGCAACAGTCCCCAGTCCAGATGGGCAGCAGCTATCACAGTGAGATGGTTGAACAAGGCAAGAACAAATGGCAAAGAAAGAGGTGTACCTAAAACATTTTCTCTTGTATGGGTCTATTTTAATGGCTTTAGGCACCAAAACTAGTTCCTATTTTAACGTGTCATGATTTATGCAGGATTAAAAAAATCAACTGCCTTCAGAGGTCTTTCATATAAAGGTCACATTTTTGAGCACTCAACCCAGGACCAGGGAAACCTTGGATTTCAGTCATATGGCAGCTGGACAGGGTCTGAACTCACAACATCTAACTCTGTTAACATGTTTATGAGGGGTTTTTTGAATATGCACTACCAAGAAGGGACTAGACAAAAAAAAATACAATGGCACATAATAGCATAGACCTTGTATTCTAATTACCAATCCATGTATATATTTTCTTTCATTTCTGAGGTGATATGTGTCCTTGGAGGACTCTAAAATTATTTCAAAGATGAGGTCTGTGATGCCAAACTCTAGCCATCCACCCTACCGTATAGGCTGTTGATGGTCCTCCACCAGCCCTGCATAGCTAAAACTCTGCCAGCTTCATGGGCAGCACAGCAAGGGCAAATCAGAAGCCAAGCGGCAGTGATGGGCATGGCTCCTTATACAGAATATAGTGATACGGTCAGAAGGCAAAAGCCAATCAGGTGATAAAGAAACAGAAAATGTGCTAAAAACTTATATAGTGCAAGGGTGAGAAGGGTGAAGAGTTAAGTTCTCATACCACAGCCCACTCTTGTCATCATGTCATATGAGCTGTCCGCCCCCAAGGACGGTAAGAGAAGAAGAGTGAGCACCATGTGCCCCAGCAGTCATCATCTGGTGACCTTCCAACCTCACACAAAGCATGAGGCAACATCTTGGCAGTTCTTTATGCTTACTTGCCCAGTGCTTAGAGTTGTAATTTAGAAAACTCAAATCTAGTTCACATTCCTCTTCAGACTGATTCAACTTGTATCTTTTATCCCTCCTGTATGTCCTCCCAGCACATTGGTAAAAACACGATTCAGATTACTTGGGCAGAGAGAGAAGGTTTGACCAAATTATATCTTAATTAATACATTCCCACATCAAATTATTTCCTTATGAAAATTCATTTATTATTAAACATATAGACCAACTTCAATACACATAAATTTCCCTCCAAGCTCATAATGTTGTATAAACACAAAAAAATTCAAAAAAAATCTACAGTTACTAGAAGGCAAATGTAAAAAACCACAGCATTATGGAGTAGGCAGCTACTGGGATGTACAAATCAACTTCTTTAATCAAATAACTCATAATTGCTACTCTTCAGCAGTTATTTAAAACAAGCCTATAGAATTTTAAGGTATAGTATATAATATATTGAGAACAACAGAAATAACTGTGTAGGCATGGAAAGACTCATCACCACTCTCAGGACTCTCAGTATATTTATTAATCTATTACTAAATTACTATTTTTCTATTAACATCTAGCTCCTTCACAGGAGATATGGAAATTTTAGCCATTCTTGATTAAAATGCGAAGTAAAATCTCAGAAAACAAGTTGTTATGCTATTTTTATAGTACAATTAACAACTTTGCATACTTTTGCATTTTGTCAGTTGTTACAATCTGCACTTTTAGTCCCAAATAAGTTTGCCTTAATTAATTGGAGGCTTACTAAATACATACCCCAACTATCTGGCAAAGCATTTGACTAAACTACACGCAGACAAGATATGTTCTCTAGCTCTCCTCCCTCTACTCTGCTTCCAAAAAAAATCCATACTTCAGTTTTCCAAGCAAAGTATCAACACGTTCCCCCTGCGACTTTTGAGTCCCTGCTCCTGTAGCTCCAACAAGAGAACATAATCCAGTGAGGCCACTTCATCCTCACCCCACATGAGAGGCTCAGAAGTAAGACTGTATGGGGTGTGCTTTGGTCAGGCCATATGGTGTGGGGGAAGAACTGTTTAATTGTGATTTAAAGTTGTCCTCACATGAATTAACACACTCCAGCTCCATATTCCAGTGGTCTAATGAATAGTGTTTAAAGGAATTTCAGAGAAAATTAGATCTTCACTAGAAAGTGTTGAGGCAGAGCCCAAAAAGGACTTTTATACTGTCAGCTGCAAGTGAAGGAGGGAGGGAGGGAAGAAGAGAGGGAAGGAAGGAAGAAGGAAAGAAAGGAGGAAGGAAGGAGTGAAGGAACCATAGGCTTATATAAAAATATCAACAGTTTATTTTAACATTGTTTTTTACTCAGTAAGGTAACAAAATTGGCACTTGTCAGTGTTGTAGACAGTGAGCCCATGGCACCAGGGATTATGAGAACCCCCTGGAGCTAAGTGGAGAAACTCTCCCCAGGTTAAAGTGACTAAAAAAGTCTCTCTCAGAATGCCCTGTTCTGTTACAGAAATGTAGCCTGGCTCTGTCTTTTCTATTGGCCCATTGGCATCCCCTGCTCCTTGCTACCCTATATGGCCCTAATCCAGAATGTTCTCCCTTCCCTGTTTCCCCATTCTTGTCTTGTCACTTAGTCCCTCCCTCACTGGTTCCCTATTAGTTCCCATACCTTAGCCCCACCTATGTACTGCCCCATACCTTCAGCTTTCCCGACCCCTGTATTTAAGCATGAGTTCTGTATGGTTCTGGGTCTTTGTCACTGCTCCCGTCCACGAGCAGCAATGCTGGAATAAAGGCTGCAGTGGATTTGCACACGAAGCCCCTTCCTGCCTCTTTGCCATCGGCCTGTCAAAGGAGCTATCGGGTGTGTGTGGGTGTGGGTGGGTGTGGATGTGGGTGTGGGTGTGCGTGTGCGGGGGTGTGTGTGGGTGTGTGCAGTAGCTGCCGAGCGACTTTCAGCCAGAAGTTGGTTTTGGAGTCACAGCACCCCACCCAGAGCACCCCCGGAACCGACATTCCAGTACTTAAATAAAATACAAGGTTTTGTTTGCAGTAGATTTATTCTATTTAATTCCATGTGAATGAAAGGAAAATTCTATAGATTTTGAAGCAAATTCACCTATTATCCTTGTGATGGTTTTCTTGACAATTATGCCTGAGAGTTTTCTGATTGCTCTCATGCAAAATATCCAGCTTCACTCTTGGAGAGCATCTTTTTCTGCCATCTTTACTTATACTTAAACAGTTTTATTGATGTTTGTGTAAAGAGGGCAATAAACTAGGTTCCATTTTCATAGAACAGATTCTGTTAGTTGCTGTAAATATACTTACAAAGGTGTCTGGGATAAATGCTCATAATGTGGTGTTCCACATTTAAACTGCTTTCCAGCAGCAAGTGCCTGCAAAGACACCCACCAGAATGCAAGACTTATAATGTGGAGAACTAATGCCTCCAAAAATAAGGATACAGAGATGTTGACCACTCAATACAGTAAATTTACACCTTCTATCTAATAGAGTATATTTAAAATAAGGTATATTCGTCTTACATAAGACATTAACTTCCTTCAACAATAGTTTGAACACATGACTCGTACACAAAACCAATTTTCTGACTTTTACTAATGTAAAATTATGAATTATTCTAATCCCTGAAAAATTTCTCAAGTAATATAAATATGGCAACCAGGCAAATATATTACATGCCTAGCTACAGGGATCCACATGCATATGCTTTCTTTCTCTGATTCCTGCCACTGCAAGTTTCAAATGCTATTACACTGGTAAGTGCATCTTAATGACTGTCAGGATTGGACCACAAAATAGATAAGGTCACACAAGGTATTTCTCAAATCATTTATTTCCTATAAAGCCTTCAGTGACTCAAAAGAGAACCTGAAAAATGTGGGGGAAACTAAATGTTGATGAATGACAGTGTATCTATGAACAAAAGAAGCAAATTACTATCTTTGCAAAACCCATAATTGCCTCTGAGAACAATCTCAATCATAGCTTACTGCATTCTGGTGACTCCACTTCCTGAATGGCACTGGTTTAACATTAGGAAGGTTTTACACTTCACGAGAACATTGTCCCCTAATTTCACATAAGGATTAAAATACAGTTCTGCACAAAGTCTGAACAGCGCTTACAGATGACACTGGATAGCAAGAAAAAGCTCTTCTCAGGCCAGGTCTCTGGGTAGCTTTGTTTTAATTAATTGTATGTATTTTCATAACAAGTTCTCAAGACTAAAGCATTGAAAGTGTCTTCTTTCCTCTGACATTCTTAGATCTCCTGTTGAACAGCAGGCTAATTTCACCACAGTAATGATTGCTTCTGCTATTTCCTTTTTTTTTCCCCCTCTCTATTAGACATTTCACAGTTTTAAGGAAACTGTTAATTGGAATTTTTGATTTCACAGGATTATTGTCACCTTCCTTATTTCTATTTTATCTACTTAAGTCTTCCCAGAAATGCTGTCAATATTTTTATTCATGAAATACACAGAAGTAAAAAACCACACTTTTATAAAATTTTTAAGTCAACATGTGAACACTGTGGGAATGATGCCAAACACCTGGCATCCTAACCAAGATTAGAACAAGAGAATGTTAGTCCTAAAGGCTTTGATAATTTGTGTGTTTGCTGAGGATGCTGTGAAAAAACCATCTTGGTAGAAAATCCACCGTTTGAGTGTGTGTCTTACTGTGATTGAAAACAATTCCATGCATGCAATGCTTGAGACAAATTTTGTGTGTTACAAAATTAGTAGAGGTCCTGGGGACCAATCAGAAGGTGACTGTTTGTCTGTAAGGAAATTAAATAAAAGGGAGCTCACGTGGCAAAGGGATACACAAGAAGGAGAGAAAAAAACACCACCTGCATGTGGTGGTGCATTCCCCCCTCCTCCTTTCCAGGCTGCAGTTTGATGTGAGAAATGCTTCTTAGGCCTTGGCACAGTACCTGGGCTCAGCTCTTCCCGAGCTTATCAGAAACACTGCCTTGCTCCCAGGAACTGCTGCTGTCTAACGAGCTCCTGTTTTCCTTTTGACCAGCCTTGGAAAATATTTTTTTGCCTGAATGGCATAACATTGCTATTCTCACACTTTCAAAGAAAGTGCCGACCCAAACTGTGGCCAGGATGAAACACTGTTATGACTAAAGCCCACTCTCCTGTGACCCTGTAAACAGCAGTCCAAAATGGGGCTCTTCGAGCTCTCCTGGGCTGCAGCAATCTCCCTCTGAGTGGGACACCTCTCAGAGTTGGCAAACCCTCAGGTTTGCTATACTTGGAGGACCACTGAAAAATGACGTGTCCTGGGCCAATATCCTCACTCCTCAAGGCCGGATCCTTCACCTGTCAGGAGGTGCAAAGGCATCCAAAGTGAGTATTTCACTGACCTCCAAGGGGAAGGTACCTTGCTTGCACTGACTCATTCTGTCTGTGTGCATGCCCCTGAACATATGCTGTAGCAAATCTGAGAGAAATACTGCTTTCTTAGATGTTTAAGTACCGTGGATATCTACGTAAGCTAGGCCTCCAAGTAAGGTTAAGTTATAGTTATAAACTTACTTAAATGCTGCCAAGCGTTGCTCTTTTGCTAAGTTGTTAAAAATAAGTTATAAGCTATGTGTTGCTAAGTGTTGTTCTTCTGCGGAGTTGCTACGTGTAACTTCAAAGTTAAAAGTTAGGTTAAAGGCTGTTAAGTGTTAGTCCTCTGTTAAATTGTTAAGTTACAAATTAAGTTTCAGTTATAAGTTAAGCTAGGTATAATTCAGTGGTTTTCCTACGTTAAATTGTTACGCTTAAGGTATAAGTCAAGTTAAAGTACTGTTGAGTGCTGTTAAGCTTTTAGGTTGTATTCCTTTTTATCATTGGCCTCACTGTCTTTTGTCATATGCACCTAACACCCCCCCCCACCCCAATCCCTAGATAGTTCTCGGTTCATTTCTGTTTTGAATGCCTGGATTTTGTTTGGTTTTGTTGTTGCTTGTTTTCCCTTGTTGTGCCTTAAATGTCCTGTAAGTAGTAGAGTGAATCTTGCCAATGAATTTGTCGTGCTTTGTCGCTTAATATTAAATCTGACTTTTGCTCATACCCTTGCCAAAGATTTTTTAAGGGATCTCAAACACTCGTTCATAACACTGCAGAGCTCAACACTATAACACTGCATCAGTGGGTTTCCCATTGCCAATATATTTACATTTTTACATTTAGATTTTTCTTTGCATTTTATCTCATCCTCAACACACATACTGTAAGGTACATATATATATATATATATATACACACACACACACATATGTATATCAAGTGTGTGTGTGTGTGCGCATGTAAGTACATACACAGGTAAAGTTTTCTAGGTTACTCAGATTCTTCAGCTCCACTGATTTCCAGGCAAGCTGTAAGTCCTCAGTATATTTAAAATGCATATAGCCTCTCTTACATGGTTTTAGGTGAACTCTGGCACCTATATGTAACACCACGAACTTGAAATTTACTTTTATTACTCCAGGCTCTGGAAATTCAGATGTAATGTTCCAATCAACAACATTCCCTGAAAACAAAGTAAAAATAAGCCAATAGTTGTGGATGCTGAAAAGCTTTCAGCAGAGAAATTTTCCAGCTTTCTGCAGCATTCTGTGAGAGCCCTGCTTTTCCCACGCAAGCTATTAAAAACAGTGCTATGGTTTTGTAACCGAATTCTATCTGCACCTGCAAGCTGTTATGTAGTATTGTTATGATACTGACTAGAGAAATATTTTGAAATAGGTGTTGTAGGGTTCAGCCAATCATCCTGAGAGGTGGGTGGCCAAAGGACCAATGACCTTACATCATTTAAGAATACTAAGATACAAAACGAGTCTGTATATTATTAAATAATTCCCTTTTCTTCCTGGACTTGAACTTTTGTGTTGTGATTTCTTTCCATCCCCAGTACAACAGCAACAAATCATTTGTTTGACCATAGCAAGCACTGTGTTCTCCAAAATACTTCAGACGAGCCTATATATCCCACAAAAATTTAATATAGGAATTAATTATTAATAAAAAAAATTACTGTCTAAGCCTTCTTATCATCATTAAGACAGTTCTCATCAACTACCTTCAGCAGCAATGGGACTCCCAAGGACTCTCTGTGAGAGATTATTTAACATTTCTATTGATTAATCAGACATATATGATACTCATGTAAAGCTTGCTGTTAACAGATGACTTTATTAAAGGTTGGCAGTACTTTCCTGTTACAGGATTTTGATTTGCCTTGCAGTCAAACAAAATAATTTTATTGTAGCTAACTGCACCATGCTGCATCTGGGAAAAAACAACACAGGCTACATCCTCGTGCTAAAAAATGCCTTGGACGTAATGACAGGAGAATGTACAGAAAACTGCCTGAATAGGAAACCTTGATAAAATGCTCTGGCAAGAGGGATTAGCATGACCTTTTGGGGGTCTGTAGGGGGAAGACAAACTAGAAGGGAGGAAGCTGTCTCACCTCTGTATATCTAATACTATAACACTGAGATTTGCTTGCTAATTTGGTGTCTCTGTTTACAACATCAAAATACTTCAGTGTTCATAGGTGTGTCACAGAAAGTGATCTAGATGCTAAGAAATTAGCATTGTGGTAGGAGCTTTAGGGGGTTTGGCATATTTAGTTTGCTGAAGAGAAATTTCACAGATGATGTGCATACTGGTACCCTTAAATGGAAAAGGTATCCAAGAATAGGTGCCAGTCAGTCTCTGTGAAAAGATGTAGTAAGATCCAGTGACTGGAATGTTAATTTAGACAAATTTAAAAGACATAAAAAAGTTCTAGTCGCAAAATAAGTCACACTAGCTAGCTGATCTCATCACAAGTCATCAAATAATGTATAAGCTAAAGCCTTGAAATTAATGAATGTATCAGTTCCTTCATTCTTCTCTTTCCTTTGTGGGACATGGTAAGAATAGTTTCCTCGATTGTTCTCAATATACCCAACAAGACATGCTGGAATCGTTCAGCCTCACTGAATTGTTGAGGTTTTACAAAGAAGTACCTGAGCATTGCCAACATGACAGGCAGGTCATAGTACATGTTCTAGCCTTATGCTTCACAAAAGCATTACCCAATATATAGAATTTAAAGAACAAAAAATTAAAAACTAAAATTACTTAGAGCCATCACTAAGTTACTGATTAATTTAATTAGGAAATTTAAAAGAGGCTATGATTTCTCTAACCTTATACAGCTGTAGCCACAGGCTCCCTTTTCCAGTCAACAAGATAATGGAGGGAGCAGTCCACCTGGGATACTTGACACCCACCTGAAGGTAAACCATACCGTACAAGTGTTTACAATGTAGGTTATTAGGTGAGATGAATTCCAGCCACACTCCCAACGTCTCCCATGATGAAAATAGGCAAGTATGATAAGGCACACTTCCAATATATTATTTTGATATTAGGCAGGTAACAAATTTCTCTTAATGTGGGGGCTCTCCAATTCCAGGCCTTTTGGAACAAGGAAGCATTGGCATCAGACAGGCTCTGAGAGTATGAGCCAGTGTCAGCATTAACAAAATGAACATATAAATTTCAAAACAAAAACCATGTATAAAATCTTACTATTCTTTTGGGGTGTAACTGCAAAATGTTCTAATCCAGGAAGTATTTATTTAGGCACAGGCAACACTAATTGACTCTAGAAAAAAACTCACCTTAGGAAGCACAGGACAGGCATAGAGAGCTCTCTGTCATGGAAGGCAGATTTCATCAACCCACATTTGGCAATATGTGAGTGTTCCTTGGCCACCCTTGAGTAGCAGGAGGGCTGGGGGCACTGAGAGCAGCCACCCCAGCCACGGATGTGCTCTGCAGTATGGAAAAGGGATTTAAGGTGGCGGACATCTTTCGGCAGTTTAACTTAAGAAACCAACTAACCAAAAAAACCCCAGAAAAACAAAAAGGGGGCTAATAAAGGTTAAATCTTCATATTTTAAGACTACCACGTCTACAGTTATGCCAAAACTTATCCTGTTTAATATATAATGTGGGCTGCTGGCAGACCACGTACCTCGGTGATGGGTACATCTTGGCCAAAAAAAAAAAAAAAGGTGCTGCCCACAGGAAGGCAGCTGTCTTCCGTGATAGCCTAAGGAAAGCCCGTGGCTGATCACATGGTTTTCTTTTCAATGGAGGATGAGGTGAGGAATGCCAACGTATAGGGAGTGGACCAGGGATGGAGGCACCTGTGGGCCAGGAAAGATCATCCTTGTCCGGATCTTTCCTCAGGAACCCAGACGAAAACCCCTTAAAAGCAACTTGTCCCTCGTCTCAAGCCCGACTCGGGCTAACAAGGAGCCGAGCCCAGTCGCGGGAGCGGCTCCCGGGCAGCCCCCACACAGCGGGGTCCGCCGCGGGGGCGGGGGCAGCGGGCAGGCACCTCCCCGAGCGGCGCCCCCGGTCCTGACGGCGCTTCCGGGCGGGGGAGCCGGGATGTGCGTCCGGGTTGGGTCGGCCCCAGCCAGCGGTTTCCTCTCGCCTTCCCTCCGTCTCTTCTTCCCTGCGTCCCTCCACCGCCGTGCCCTCGGAGGGAGCGCCGCCCGCCTGCTCCGTAAGGGGTTGGCGAGAGGGGCCGTGGGCGGGCGGGGATCGGAGCCGGCGTGGCCCCGGGCAGGCGGGAGCGGGGCCGCGGGAGGGGCCGGGGCGGCCGAGCCTCCGCTCTCGGCGTGGCCCTCGGGCAGGGCCGGGAGGTGTCGGCGGGATGGATTCCTGCGCGGAGACCCGCTGGGCGGCTGCCGCTGTTCTCGCCCAAAATGGCCATCAGGCTTCCCGGTGCTGAGGGGGCTTGCCGAACTCCGGGTAGCCGGGTGTAGGCTAATGGTTAATATAGTCAAGAAACATCATCTGTCCGGGCGAGCCGAGCGAAGGCATCGGGTAGCCCCGCTCTGCCAGCACGGGTTTGAGCGTGGTGATGGGCAGAGCCTTTAAAAGGGGAGTATTTTCCCATCCTTCGAAGGAAGGGTGATCTGATTCTTGTGAGGAAATTTGCCACTCTGCAGCTGCAAGATGTTACTGTGGTGATATCCCGGCACAGCAAAACGTGGGGAAAACGTAGCTTTTGTCAGGTTGGCAGTGATAAAGTTGCAGCAAGTCGGAGGGCAGTCGAGGGAGATTTCAGAGCCTTGGGACAACTAGTTAAGGGAGCAGGAACACAAGCAGTGTTCTCTTCTGGCCTTCCAATCACAGGGAATGAAATAGGAAGAAAGAGGAAGAGCCTGGTGTTACAGGCAGAATTTTGGTTTTTTGGTGGTGGGTCAGTCTACACCATAACCATGCCTGCTGGCAATAGATGGGGTACACCTCTTTTGAATGGGGAAACGCCTTTTGCAGGAGTTATTACGACTCACTGGAAGAGTTTTAGACTAGATGTGAAGGGGAAAAGCGATAAAACCGGGCTCCCTAGAGGAAAGTTTGGGGGAGGCACATGTTTGAGGGAGGGAGGTGCAGAGAGTGGTGGTGAATGGATTTAAATCCATCTGGCAGTTGGTTGCTAGTGGTGTTCCCCGGGGCTTAGTGTTTGTGCCAGTCCTGTTTAATATCTTTACCAATGATCTCAACGAAGGGATCGTGTGTACCCTCAGTCAGTTTGCAGGTCACACCAAGTTGGGTGGGGGGCGTTGGTCTGCTGAAGGGTAGGAAGGCTCTGCAGAGACATCTAAACAGGTTGGATTGATGGTCCGAGGCCAATTGTGTGAGGTGAAACAAGGCCAAGTGCTGGCTCCTGCACTTGGGTCACAACAACCCCATGCAGTGCTACAGGCTGGGGGCAGAGTGGCTGGAAAGCTGCCAGATGGGAAAGGCCCTGGGGGTGCTGGTCAACAGCAGTTGAACACGATCCAGTGTGTGTCCAGGTGGCCAAGAAGGCCAGTGGCATCCTGGATATAATATATTATATCAGCAATAGTGTGGCCAGCAGGACCAGGGCAGGGATTGTCCCACTGTACTGGGCACTGGTGAGGCCACACCTCAAATCCTGTGTCCAGTTCTGGGCCCCTCACTGCAAGAAAGACATTGAGGGGCTGGAGCATGTCCAGAGAAGGGCAGTGAAGGGCAACGAGGTGAAGGGTCTAGAACACAAGTCCTGTGAGAAATGGCTGAGGGAGCTGAGTTTGTTTAGCTGGAGAAAGAAGACTCAGGGGAAAACCTTATTGTCCTCAACAGCTGCCTGAAAGGAGGCTGTAGCAAGGTGGGGGTTGGTCTCATCTCCCACGTAACAAGCAAGAGAACAAGAGGAAATGGCCTCAAGTTGTGCCAGGGGAGTTTTAGGTTGGATATTAGAAAAAGTTCTTCATTGAAAGGGTTATCAAGCATTGGAACAGGCTGCCCAGGGCAGTGGTTGCATCACCATCCCTGGAGGTATTTAGATGAGTACACGTGGCACTTAGGGACATGGTTTAGCACTTGGCAGTGTTGGGTTAATGATTGGACTTGCTGATCTTTGAGGTCTTTTCCAACATTAATGATTCTGTGATTTTGTAGTTCAGTGCCGCCATTTCTTCCTCATTTAAAAAAACCAAAAAAATCCACCAAAACATCAGTGAAATACTTTGCAATAAGCCAAATAAATTATTCTCTACTTCCAATTTTTGTTACTTTTCAATTACTAAGTGTCAAGCCAAAGCTAGTTAAATAACTTGCCTGTGGCCACTTTAAGCAACCTGTGACAAAAACAGAAATAATTTGTAATATCTTTATGCACTCTAATCTGTGTGATCATCTTGCCTCTTGCTTTCTATTCACAGCATTTTTATGAACATAATAGCTATTTACTTTGTTGACAGAATCAGTAGTTTCCTGAATAAGCCAGAGAGTCACCTGAGACGCAAAGATGTTGGAAGAAGATATGGAGGTGGCCATCAAGGTGGTAGTAGTAGGAAATGGAGCTGTTGGGAAGTCCAGTATGATTCAGCGATATTGCAAGGGGATTTTTACAAAAGACTACAAGAAAACTATTGGTGTAGATTTCCTGGAAAGACAGATCCAGTATGTATTAAACAGATGACATACTATTGATTTTTACCTCTCTCTCTATATCTTTTTTCTGCTGTAATCCTGAAATTTATGGAAGCTTGGAAAACAAGACCTGCTGTTTCTGAAGCACACTAAAGGGAGTTGTTTTCTCTTTTGCACTGTGGGCTAAAATTATATCCTCTATTCTCCATCCAAAATTTAAAATGATAAATAAAATCTGGAATCTCTGCCATACCAAGCTCTTTGACAAGTTTGCTTTGTATTCTACCACCTGTTGATTATTTTTTAATTTTATTTTGTGATTTCTTGTGAAGAAGTGAAACTGCTTATGATAAAACAATTACACAAATTTATTAGCCAATATAGAAAAAAATTACTGTGAAAAAAATAGAGTCTTTATGCAGTATAAGCAGGTAATACCCAATTATATTTGATGAAGTGGAAAATCATATGGTAATGAGAAGTAAGAAAATTCTATAAATTCTGCAAGCTGATTTAAAAGAGAAAAGCACCATTCTTCAGGCACCTAAGTTTTGTTTTGATGTCCATCTTATTTTTCATTGTAGAGGGAAATGTAGAGGAAGAAGAGGAAAATGTAATATAGATTGTCATTAAAGAGCATATAATGTAGTTGAGGGACTCTTGACATAGTATGTTATGAAGGTGGATGATTATTAATAGTAAGTTACATTATGTTTAAATCCAGTTAAATTTGATTTGAATTACTCTTACAGTGTAGAAACAGAAGTATTTCCATGTCAATTGTTTTGATTTGTTCCTGTTACTGTATTGATCACAAAACTGTCTTGTTTATTTCAGAGTTAATGGTGAAGATGTCAGGCTAATGTTATGGGACACTGCAGGTCAAGAGGAATTTGATGCAATAACTAAGGCCTACTATAGAGGTGAAAATACCATGTTTGTTGTTTGATAGTTGTTGGGTTTTTTTGGTCTTCACATCTATTAAATATTTTCCTATCTTTGTATTAAGAATTTTAGTTATTTCATGTGTGTGAAAATCATGTTTAGTTCAGGTTTTTCAATTCTTAAATATTTTTTCTCTTTGTGCAAGTTCCTTAATTATGTTTGCTTTATGCAGTAGTGCCCTTTAGAAAACATTGAATGAAATGAGACAAATACCTGCACAGAAACTGGACAGAATGTAGACATTCAAACAGTCAGATGCAAATGTATATTTTCCCTCTAAAAGTGTTTAATTACTTCTGTGAGACACATATTTGTAAATATTCCAAAAACTGTGGATGAGGCATGTAGTAATTAATCCAAGGGGGGAAAAAATCCACCAGTCATCCTAGAAAGACAGTTTACAGGGCACAGCAGTTCTTTTGCTAGTATAGTCTGCCTTGAATATGTTAAAACAAGAGCAGTAAGAAAAGTGTATTTACTTCATAAAATAGACTGTATTATTTGTGTAAAGGCAGCATATCTATTTAACCATTTACAAATTGCATACTTAAGTTTTCTTTGCTTATAATTTAACAATGGTTCTGAAAAGATTTCTTTTTGGTTTTTTTAATGGGAGAGATATAAATTACTTGGCAGAGATTCCACTGTTCAGTTCTTGCAAACTAATTACCTGGTGGTGGGGGAAAATATACTGCTATGGTATTACTTCATTTAGAGATAAAATAATAATTATGCCAAGGTGTTTCAGGGCGTTATAGTCTTGTGATCTTTTCTATGTTTCATAATCAATTTGTCAGCTAATAGGTGGGTTTTTTGGTAATATTTCTTGTTGTTGCCTGTAATTGATGATTGGTATTTCCTCAGAAAAAGATCTTTCTTCTTTTGTCATGTGAATATAGATAATTCTTTTATTTTACAGCTGGCAAGTTGAGCATATGGATTTTAGATGGTAGTACTTGATTCTGTTGGAACTTCCTTTTTACTTGTCCTGGCCTTTGGTCCTCCTGTGTGCTTTGCTCTCCCCAGTTGTTTTAAGCGAAAGACTTTTTCTCCTAGTTACTGGGACTGATGGGCTGGAATATGGAGTGTTGAGAAGAACTCAGAGTACACCTACTGGCCTCACTTACCACAAGCAACCTGGTGGATTAAAAACAAAATTAAAAATTTGCATGAGTATTGTGAAATCTTGGTCATGACTGGTGCTCAGCATAGTACTGTTAGATCTGTGCCTCAGAGTTCTTTGTACAGGAGTTCTTTGCTGTGAAGTCGAGCACAGTCATCCTGTACACATTGTAGCAGCATGATGGGTATATAATAAATAGTTCAAGTTGTCAGGTGCAGTGGCTGCTCTACACTAGACTTTGACTCATGAAGGACAAGGGAAATCAGAAGAGCCTGGAATGCAATTTTGGTCAAGCTTCAGCAGTCCCACTATTACAGAAGCAAAAAGTCAAGCTTGCTTTGGAAATGCAAGGGTTTTATTGCTAATTATTGCTGATTAGTGGAGGACACCTCTAAGATAGGTAAGATAGATGCTGGCTGTTAATTTAAGGTTTGCTTCTCCCACAGGTCACTGTCCCACTATCATTGCACCAGGGCTTATGTACTCCCCTGGGACATTGTGTATTGTCAGTTTTTCAGTGATCAGCTGCTCATCCATGCTCAGACATGAATGCTTCAGAGCTTGTCTGAGTGTTTCTTGTCCAGGGACCAAATTCATTCAGCCTTGCAGAGAAACAGAATTGGAGCTGACAGTGGGTTTGTCGTGTGGTTTTCTATGTGCAGGCAAATGTGCACAGCCAGTGTAGTTGCATGCCCATGATCATACAGTGCAAGGAGTCCAGCAGCCTAAATTCATAGTTGAAGGAGGCACTGTATGTTCTTAATAATTTCTTTTTTGTATTGTACCATGCATCTTCTCACCAGTTTCTATGTGATTGAAGTCAGCTGTTTCTCAAGGAAGTATTGGATCACTTTTTCATGCATGTGTCCTCTGCTTTCTGCTACCACTAGTATCTTGAAGAGCCTTTTTAGGTTTTTGATGGAAAACAGGCATCTTGCTCGTTAGTGTTACTCAGTTGCTGATTAGTTAAATCCTCAGGATCCTCATTTTGTTTCACAATAGTTCATTCTTCATAATCAAGCTGTCATAGCATTGCTTTAGTTTGCATTTATTAATCCCTTTTGTCTGTAGCAACTATGATAATGGAAGGCCTGCAATACTGTCCTGGTCCAGTTCTTTTAGATACTGTTAAGGAGGCATTAAATCCTGCTGAGCCTGTTCAAGACAGCCAGGATCCACAGTAAACAAGAATTTACAGCAGTAAACAAGAATTTCTGGATGATGACACTGGATTTTGATCTCCGTGTGAGATTGAACAAGTCACCATCAGTTTTATAAGGAATATATGTTTTCTATCATAGCCTGGAAAAGCTGAGGCAAAGAACTGAGTGAAATGAGTAGGGTCAGGTATAAAGTCTTGTGAGAGTCCCCTCATGGCAAGGAATTTCCTTACACTTTTTCTATTACAGAGGCTTTGTACCATTATGAAAGAAAAAAAAAAGTGGTTATGGAGTCTATGGGGATAGGATAATCTGCTGAGGATCTTTGAGACCAGTTCAGCTGACAAGCTCATGCTTTACTTGAATTAAGTAGCACTAGTCTGTAATTTTTTTTCTGAATTGCTGTAGGTATAAATATTATGTCAGTGATTCTGCAGGCAGTTGGAACATTTTAAAATATAGAGGGATTTTCAAAGCAGTAATTGCACACAATGTCATTTTCTTCAGTACTTTAAAGTAGCTTTATGGAACAGCTTCTTACAAAAGAATTTTAATTTAAAATATTCATTGAGAACATCCTGAGCTGTTATGCTCCTGTTTGACGCTGTCCTGAGCCTTTGCTGCTGGTGCCTGTTGTTGTACATAGTCTGTTGCATGACAGAGGTGGTGTATGCTTCCATTAGCAGTGGGTGACTGAGATAGTATTGTTCCTGACTCTTGAATACTGTCAGTGCCTGCATAAAAATAGGTGTTCACATGGCTAAATTCTAGGGTTTGTTTTTTTTTTCCTTCTTAGAGCTCTGATATGGAAATTTCAAATTCTTTAATTGTTTATGTTCTCAATAAAAATATTAGCATTTTATAGCATATATTTTATCTGCTAAATAAAGTATTTAGCAGATTTCTTGAAGATGAAAAGAATTTGCCTATTGAAATCTCTGCCCTGCAGTATCTTCTGTTGAATTCTGTTGCTATACTAACTTCTGCACCATACTGACGCATACTCCAGAAAGATCACATTTGATACTGTTTTGCATTGAACGTGAGAAGATAACTACTTTGTTCTTCTCTTCTTAAATAAGCATCTTACAGAGTTACTGGGTTAGTTAGGTCTGATACTTGTAATCCAGTGATCAGAAACTTTGGCAGATGTTTGGAAATACACAATTATGTAAGTGTATAGAATTTGTCATTGTTGATGACACTTTGTTTTACTGTTGTTTGTTATAAAAATCTTGAAGGTGTTCAAAAATATTTCAGTTTGATTAGTTATTAAAGCTTGTCATATAATTCCCTTTCAAAGCAAATATGGTCAAGCTGAGGTATTTTTGCTGTCCTTGGCCACTGCATTCTACCTGTACTATACATAAATTGAATAAGGTCTTATGTAGTATGCTACCTTCTGTTTACCTACCACATGCTAGGGCTTTCCCCTCTAAATTTACTATTACCTGTGGTAGCATTCAGAAGGAATGAGTAGAAGGAGGAAGATGAAGTGAAAGCGTCTTTGTTTGGAAACTTCACAAAGGATTTCTTGGTCTTAAAACTGAACAAAGTGATGTTTACAGATGATGGGAGTATTTTAATAAATGCTCTCATCTCCATTAAGCTACTTTGTGAGATAATAGGCACATGCAAACTAACCTGCTTTGGAAAGAATAATGAATTTTACACCTATGTCACAGGAATTGCATCAGAATAATTGCATACTTCAGAGTATGGTGTGGACAGTATGGAAAACAAAGAGTTTTACAACACAAATAACAGAGAAAATGATGGAAGGCTGCATTGCTGCTTTTTTACTGGTAGATCTTCAGTTGAAATTCTTGGAGCACGTCTTACTGTTCTGTATAAAACCATAGCAGAAGAGTCTTAATATGTGTGTGGAAGAATGTTGAAGAGCATAGGAAATCTTTCTCAAGACAGACTGTGAACTTGGCTTTTAAAAAGCTAAATAAAAGCAAACCTAGTAAGAGAACTTGTGTGCTTTGTGTCAAAGAAATACAAAGATAAACAGAATACAGGAATCGGGGATACTTGATGAAACTCAGAGATAAAATTCATACTGATCAAAAATTTTTCATGCTATATGATATTAATTTGAGATGTTCACCACAAGATTATACTCTAGTCTCAAAACTACTAGCTATGTATTTGTTTTACACTCTGTTACTAAATAACAAGTATATTGAAGACATAAATAATGAAGCATTTCTGCATGTGTTTATGTGCAAAGAAAAGTAGTTTCTGGAGAATGACAAAAGACCACGCATTAATATTTCAGCTGTGGAAGTACCTTCTCAGTATCCATGGAGTTTAATTATTGTTTATTTAGAAAACCGTAACAAAAGGTTTTGTATGATTTATCATAGTGCTCTAGTAGAATGTGTATCAATTAGAAATACACTTATTTTCTCCACAAAGCTACTAACAATTTACTTGAAATAATCACAATTTCATCTGAAAACTTCTTGAAGCTTTTTGGTTTTCAAAATCCAGATTACTGTACCACAAAGAATAATGTGAAATGTGCCTTACAGATGCTGCATACAGGAAAAAAAAATTTGCCTACTGGCCTCCATTAGTCTGTCTGGAAAACAGCAATAAATGAACCTCCCCTTTCCTTCTTCCAGCCTTTCCAGATCTCCTGTTCCTTTCCCCTGCACACATTCAATACGCTGGAATTAGTTTTAAAGGTAACAGACCCATAGTCATCATGAAGATGGCTGTAATGATCAAAATAATATGGCAATGTATTTTCATTTGGGGAATCTATGCCCAATGGTTTGACACAAGCTGGTGGTAACAGTGCATGATTATAGCAAAAACTTGAAAAATCCCTCTTATTTTAAATACATTACAGTTTATGTTTTCTGTTGTTTATTGGCTAATTTGCAGGTATTTGTAATCTATTTGTATATTTCTAGGAGCCCAGGCTTGCGTTCTTGTGTTTTCTACAACTGACAGAGAGTCCTTCAAAGCAATCCCTACATGGAAGGAAAAAGTTGTGACCGAAGTTGGAGACATTCCCACAGTTCTTGTGCAGAATAAGATTGATCTTCTTGATGACTCTTGCATAAAGAAGTAGGAGTTTTTATTATACTCTTTTTAAAGATTAATATGTGTCCCCTGTATACACAAGTTTTAAAAAAGGAAGTCTGTGGGAGTTTCTGGGAAGACTTAAGAGTATCTGGGTTGTCCCACCCGTGCCCTGCATCCAAATGTGCCTAGAAGCACACGGGATGGGTGTTGCTGCATGAGTATAGATACTTGGGCAGAGGTGCTTGCAAAGCTAGGAGCTTTCTGTTTGTTTCATGCTGCATTCTGAAGCCAAAAGTAATAGAAGAATGACATGAAAAGTTTGGTTCTGGCATAATATGATTCATGTCCCTTTTTTTTTTTTTTTAATCAGAAAACCTAAAACTATAAATTTTCTCTCCTGTTAAAATTCAGTTACTTTTAAACTGTGCTGTGCACCACTGAAGGCGCATTGTCTGTTTTGCTAGTGAATGCTTGCTAATATTCTTTGCTTTCTTTGTTTTTTGTTATTCATTTTTATCAAAACATTATAACTCTATAGAAACATGTATGTGGTAATATTCTCAAACTGCTTGGTGCTGAATCTTCCTTGCTGTATTTTTCTTTACAGATTTTATTGTCAGTTCATTCTGCCCTTGTGTATGTGACCAATTTCATTCTTGTCATAAAATCAGCTTAACAAATGCTAACTTGTATTTACCACAGGATATCACGTAGAAAACAGCTCATGATCAACTGATCATTCTCCACTTTAATTTCTATCATCTTCCTGAGAGATTTAAATTATTTCTTCTCTTTTGTTGTTTCCTGCACTGGCTTTCTTTGTTGTCTGTTTGCTATCATTGATGGCATAAATCAGCTTCTACTTCTTCTGCAAAGAATTCTGAGGATTTTTCAAAGGAAAAACAAAATTGCATTTGAACTCCTCCTTTATTCATGGTATGTCACTTAGGTTTGGTTCTCAGAATACGCGTCTGCCTCAGTACCATAACCCTTCTGATGATGTGATTTTCCTTAGGAAAGTATTCATAAGTTTCTTAAAGTTTAACATAAGTTCTTTCTCACTTCACAGAAAAAAAAGTAATTCTTTATTTCATCTGTGCACTAATCTGATTGCATAGCATACTGCTTCATTAAGATATACTTAAGGATCATTTTTTTGTTGTTGTTTAGACTTTGCAGTGATAGTGCTGTTAATTACAGCCTCCTTCCTTTTGGTTTCACCAACACTCTTCTTCAAACTCCTAGGAAGTTTTATTTAATGAAGTCAGTAAATACTGAAAATAATTCCTTTGAGTCATAAAGAAACTGCATGTAAAATACCTTCTTTTTATAGTGGAGATAATGTAAAGAAATTAAGGATTAGGTATTTTTTGACTGTCTTGAATTTCTCAACCCACTTTGCCACGTTTAACTTACCATGAAGCGTTTTGCTTATAAGAATAAATGCTGACAAATGAACCAAATACGGACTTACAAAGTCGTCTTGTGTTGTGCAGTGAGGAGGCGGAAGCACTGGCCAAAAAGCTGAAAGTGAGGTTCTACCGAGCGTCTGTGAAGGAAGACCTGAACGTGAGCGAAGGTAGGAGGCACCGCGGGGGCGGGGGCGTGTCCTGCCGCTGCTCCGTAGCACCGAGCATCCCCCCGGGCTGGAGCCAGCTGGTACTTACACATTGTTGCACGCTGTGGCGATCCCTTTTATGTTCCTTAGCAGCACGCCTTAAACATACCTAAAATTACCTGGTATCAGTGGGTTAGGCCCATTTCTTTGTGCACATCTTTTCCTTGCACAAACACACACAGCTGCAATGTTTGCAAGTGCCAATGTGTTAAGGCTCCTTAGTCCTAATGACTGTCAGTAAGCATTAGCTTTTAAAAAAATGTATGTAGAAGTTCAATTATTTTCAATTATTGCAACATACAAGTTGTTGAACAGATTATTTTGTATTTTTAATAGTTAATAAATAATTGATAGAAGCAATTATTTTCTATTTTAGTCATATTTAAATACAGTACATTAAAAGATTGCATCTCTTGCAGTGTTTTGTCTACTGGTGATATTTGATTAGTTCCTAAGTACCATTTTTTAATGTACATACTTAATCTCATAAGAGTAGTGTTAAAATTTTGAGTCTCTGTCTTTTGTGGGCTGGGTTTGAATAATATGTACTCCCTAATGATATACTCTTGTTTAATTAGCCAAGATTAATAGTAAACTTATTGTTTCTTCTCTCTTGACATCCTTCACCATGGGAAAAATATGCAAGAGAAAATGTAAAACTCTTCTGTATCATCTTTAAATGTCTGAATTACAGATGTAAATAATCATAACACATCTAGGTTCTGAAAACTGTGCTGTAGTTGTATATTTTTTTCAAATTCCTAGGTTCCTATGCCAATAGAAATGAGGGTAGCATTAGTTAATTACAAAAAAGTCGTTGCCAAGTTTTATTAATAGACTTACTTTACATGACTACTATTTTAAGGCTTCTTGCAAAAAAAAATTAGTTGCTACATAACTGTAAAAAGTTCCAAGTTGCATGAATTGAAACATTTGGCAATATGTGTGTGCCAGTTTTTTTATAAGAATATTGAGATATTTCTTTGCAAGACTTCAGTACTGCAAACTGTAAGAGCTGGGCGGACACTGGAGTGACTTGGATTTTACCTAGGCACACATGCCTGCCCAGAATCACTCACCCGATCATGCTAAACCTGGGGTGTGAAATGCACCTTTGTCACCATGCAGAATTTTGATACAATGACATTATGATGATGATGATGATGATTATTTTTAAGCATTCTTTAATGTACCCTTTTTCTTTTTAACTTTCCAGTTTTTAAGTATTTGGCTGATAAGTATCTTCAAAAGCTCAAGCAACAAACAGCAGAAGATTCAGAACTAGTACATACAAGCAGTAACAAGATTGGTATGTATACTATAATAACCCCCCCCAACCAGTATTTTGTGCCATCAAAGCTTATGGTCTCATCTGTTTCCTTATGGAATTAATACAAGGTGAATCAGGGTCTAATTACTACGTTCCTATCTTGCGATATCATCTCCTCCTGTAAAATAACTTTGTGACTCTTTAAAGTTACAAGATGGTCAAACTGATGTACAAAAGTTTCTAGCTAATGCTTGGCAAGTGCCCTTTTACTAAATTCCTTTAAACAAGATTGTATAAGGATATGAGAGGGATGCTTGTTTGGTTTTCTTAATGTAATTAGCATTACATAGCATTGCTCATCTTGGGGTGGACTTATAAGACTCATGGGGAAAGAATCTGGTGTGTAATCAGAAGGTGTTTGTAAGTTACCTTCTGTAAGAAAACACTGAACTTCTGTAGTCCTTCTTTAGAGCATTTCTGAGTCAGTTAATTTATTTTCCTTAAAGCACTCCCTTTTATTCAGGCCTTTTACTTACCTTTATATCAGCAAAGTTTCTGAATTTAAAATCGTCATGTTTTTCTTCTGTTATGTTACTCAACTAACCACAACTTTGTGCAGGTAGTAACATACACAGATGAATGCATATGCTGCCCTTCAATTACACAGATGTATACCAGCTTTAAATACTGCCTGGCTAGTAATTGTAACTGCCTCTGCTTCCAATTTAGCTGCAAAATTGACCCAAAACCAGATAAAGCTTTTAAAAACTAGTGTATGCATTTGAGGTGCTCTACTATGCCTTAGCAAGTGTTGCGTCTCAAGTGTTAATGTATTATGCTGTAGGCAGTAAACAAATACAAACACTTCTCTTGTCTAAATTCTGTAGGTGTTTTTAATACCGCTGGTGGAAGTCACTCCAACCAAAATTCTAGCACTCTTAATGGTGGAGATGTCATCAACCTTAAACCCAACAAACAGAGGACCAAGAAAAACAGAAGTCCTTTTAGCAACTGCAGTATACCTTAGACCACTTTTGGAAGAAATTAAGCAACTCAGAGAATTGGATGAAGTTGTGCAATTGAATACAGAATAAAGCCAGCTGTAGAGGTATTTTTACCGGTGCTTTAGCAAATCTTGTGCCTCCTTGACAGAGGGTGGATTTAGATGAACTTGCTGATGCCATGGGTTTGTTGTGTGGCGTGAGACACCTGGTGGCGACACACAGAACGGTGGCTGCCTCGTGCACTTTGTACAAATTAGGCAAGCTTTTCCTTTTTCAAGGAATTACTTACAGAGCTATGAACTAGGTATTGCTGAATTGTAAAGCACATTTAATGTAAGGATAATACTTACATGTATAGGTATGGACTGTAACTCTATGGCCCAAGGTAATGTAGCAACCTTGCAACTAAATTGCAAAGAAAATACTAGAATTGGTTAGTCAGGACACTACCAAGATAAATGAAGAGCAAAAAGACACTACTTCATTTTATGCCTGACCATATTCATATGGATTCTGGCAGTCCTGTGGGTGCAAGATCCTTGCATTATATATATGTGTGCTAAAGTATATATGTAAACATTTGGGATGAATATCTAGGCTTGGTTCCAATGTGTACATTACTTGGAGATCAGCTAATGATCATCAAATAGCATCTTCCAATTGTCCTTTAAAAATGTTGCATTTCGGATGAGGCTTTCCAAGCTGCCACTGTGTATGTTTAACTTGCTATACTTTGGGCCTAAAAGCTTAGATTTAAAAATGTATGGTGCCAAAAATGCTCCTTTTTACCTAATGCTATGCTACAGATGTTTTGTAAGTTTGTTTTTCTCAGTCTTAACAGGTTGAACAAATAACACTAATAGCTATTCAGAAGGAACATATAATCATATTCCTGTTCAAATTTGGTTGTTGTATCCTGTGTTGTCTATGAAAAGAGAACTTTCAAAGTGGTGTTACAAAGTATTTATCTTATTTGAAAATTTTCGTTGATACCATAAACTAAGTTACAGGGGTCCAAAAAATTGCAGCTGATTATATTAGGGAGACGTTCTTGAATGTTGTCTCAGATTCAAAGTTAGCTGCTGGTTAAGGAAATCTAGTTCGGCAAGATTAGAGACATGGCAAAAAATTTTCAAAGTACTTCAGTAATTTTACAGAATTGATTTAGATGTTTAGGAGCCCAAATCTAACTTCAAAGTTATTTGGGCTAAGGCTCCTAAATCACTAAGGTGCTTTTAAAAATGCTAAGCAAGATACCTTCTATTTAGCAAAAATAAACACTTTCTAATCCTCTTCAAGAGCATGCATGCCTTCTAAAAACTATCCATTTTGTTTACATGTTTTTGTATGGTGTGATATAATTTTAGCTTTCTAAGATTTCTACCAGTCTGCCAGTGACAAATGCAAAATATGCTGCTTAAAAAAATATTCAGAGTTTTAATAGTTTTTTAAATGGTGTGTGAGAGTGAAAATTGGTTGAGTGATCCTGTATATTTTTGAAGGAAGGACTTTTCACTATGTGAATTCGTGTAGGAAGCTTGACTGACTTTGTTTCTAAGTCACTGAGTATGAAAACTGAAATGTATTCTTATTCCCACTGTCTGCAGGGAGAGAAGTGGGTGGCAAGTTATGCACAAACACTAAAGATCTCTGAACTCTGTATTTTATGTTTACTGTATTAGACTTTCTACCGAGTACTGTTGTTTCTTTGACGAGCTGTTAGAGATCTCCTGTTGCTGGCAAGAAGGTGGCCTTTAGGGCACTCCATCCCTTTTGCTATTGCAGCAAAACCGTGTTCTTCACCATTATGTTTCCTGTATTTTCTATCTGGTAAAGGCCTCTATTTTTTAACAAGTCCATTTAATTATTGTATGTATAAATGGAGTCACGTCCCATCTGTCTTAGCAGTTTAAGAAGTAAGGTACTTGGGATAAGATGATTGAACATCATGGGGCCACCTCACAACTTAGGGTAGAGTGTATGTGTGAAGAATTTTGAGAACTGTTTTTAATATGGAAACTTTTGCATTTCATTGTCTGTCTGCAAGTTTCATAGGTTTTTATTCATTTTTCTTGAAAAAGAAACAAAACCACAAAGTGTCTGAAACGTCTTTTTTGCCTTGTTTGACTCTGTACAGCATACTGAAAAGTAAGTCTTTATTACATATAATGACAAATTGTACTATTACATATTATACTGTAACACACTGTACAATTAACATAGGCCATTTGTATTTAAGGTATGTCACTATAAACCACTGTTTTTAAGGACTCAGCAGAAATTTTCATAGGTGGAGACTTGACAGACTTGATAAATTTAAGATATGTTGAAATGTAGTGCATATACTTTAATGTAGGAATAGTTATTTGCAGCATTGGGTAACAGTGAGTTTTCATTTTACTTCCATCCTAAATCTAAAGTGGCTCTTTCTTTGTTCTGACCTTGTGGTGCTTGTTCTCCAGTATGACTGAGATGGAAACTGCCCAAATTAGCATTTTTCTGGCAAGTGCCCTGCATGTATGCTGCTTGAAAATTTCGATTCTTTCTTCTGCCGGGGTTAGTGTGTAGATGTAAACCAGATGACTTGCATATTGCAGGAACCCTTAGGTATTCACATCACTCTTCAGTGGCACTAACTTTTGCCTTTTGGAAGATGAGATGTGCCTAAATGTTTTAGCACATGTGTTGTCCCTCATGAATAATTTTTATTACAAACATTACTTCATTCTCCACTCAAAGTGTTCTCATTAAAACATCATATGTTTTAGTTAGCAAAACCTAGACGTGCAGAGCTGGTAATAAAAGTGCTCTTCTCTTTGCGTCCCTGTGACTGCATGGTGGGTGAGGATGTAGCTCTGTTTATGCCCGTGATACCCTGGATTAAGAGCAAGAGATGCTCATGCCACAAGACACAAAATTAACTGCCCTCCTGTATATTCTTTTTACATCTCTTGAATAGCTCATTGGCTGTATTATCTGAACCTCATTACAATTATTTGCCCTTGGCTGATAAAGCTACCGCTAGCAGGAAACTTCAGTAATTGTTAATGCCTTAGTGAAATAGGGATTCACTAAAGAGTATGACACTACAGCTTTGGCACTTCTGTGTTGTATCCATTCAATGAATGGGTGTTCTCCCAGTACGTGGGGCATTGTTAGATGCAAAGCAGTAATGCTAGGGATGTATTTCCAACTGGAAATAGCAAATCTCAAAGTTGTATGACTGATCACACTAATTTTTGTGCTTGTGTGTGTGTGGTTAATTTAAAAAAAAATTAAATATTCCACTTAAAACAATTTTGAAGCTTTCTTATTTTCAGTGTTCCTTAAGGCAACACTTTTGTAGTCAAAATGCCTGAATTACCACACTGTCAGTCTGATTTCCTGTTTAATTTTTTTATGTTTCGTTAAAATTTAACTTTTTATTTTCTTCATTATTGGGCTGCAGCACATCTGACATGAATTTTTCCTTTGCATCATTTCTGTAGAGGTGGGTTAATCTCAAGAGCATTGAGCAGCTGAACACGCAGCACTCTGGGGGGGTTATGCAGGGTACATGCACAAGACTCGGCAAGCCTGCACTTGAACCTGTTCATGCACCCTTCAGGCCGAGAGCTGCCAGGCGTTAACAGGGTGAATGATCTGCCCTTCTCCTCTGTGGAGTCCATCATGCAGCAAGCCAACACACATGCTGCTCCCATTCCAGTGACAGTACCTGGGCCCCTGCTGCTTTTCTAAGTGTACTCATAGACCTCTGGTTGATGTTGCAGTACCTGAACACTTAATTGTACAAAAATTAGAGAGCAAGTCTGGTACACCAGACTTGAATTCATCAAAACGACCTTGCCATCTTTTTGTAGGAAACAAAAGATCTTCTTTCTAATGCACAAATAGTATTGAGAGCAGAAAATAATTCTCTGTTAAATATGGCATCCAAGCAGGTAATCAAAATTAAAGAATGAAGAACACAGCAATGATTAAAGATGAAAGGTGCTGTAATGGAGTAAGATAAACTTGCTAATGTTCCATATTGAAGTGTTGTATATGAGTCATCTCAAAGCCAAGGGAGTCCTAGTACTAAACTAGGCTCATTCTCAGGTTTCTAGTAGGAGGGTAATACTGGTAAATAGTTTGTCAGTTCTGCCAAACTCACTAAAGTTGATAAAATTACTCTGGACCAGGAGAAACACCAGTCTCATTATGAGGGTTAAGATGCATTGTTACTAATGGCTTAAATGTAACTGGCTAAAAGAGGAAATGTACATATCTGGTTTTATCACCATCATTATCTAAAGGAAATGTAACAGATTTGTAGAAAAAAAAGTCAACATATCATAAATCCTCAAGCAGAAAAGTCAGCGTTTAAAACTGGGTATCTTGTGTATGATGTTCTGTAAAATCCTTACAAGTTAATTCTGCTGTTCTCTTGTAAGTGACACTAGTTGCATCATGCAACTTAAAACGTTTGTTTGCTTACTGTTGGGTCTGATATAAGTCACTACTTTTGTGGTTATATTAAATTGTCAGTATATTAAATTTCAAAAATTGCTATAACTACAAGCTGTGCAACCTCAGTCTGATTGAGAAACGTGTGCTTGATTCTTTTGTGTGTGTTGCCAACAGCTGGGATCCAAGGCAGCACATGAGAGATCCTCAAAGGAACAAGTGTGGGCACCCCAGTCTTAGAGAAATGGTGTTTCTGAGCTCTTGCCTCTGATATCTTTACCATGTGGTTGAAATAAAAAATAGGGATTCTTTTCTGCTCTTTCTGGTCATTTTGCTTTTCATTATCGGTCTGGCCAATATAGTGCCAAGGTTTAAGTCAGAGGTTGTAGACATTGGAAGTGGCATTGAAGTATTATTAATATATCAAAGAGGCCTGGTGCATTTTCTGAAAAGAAACAGGTAAATAGTCACTGGTGATTGTTGGTTGGGGGGTTTGCATTGTTTTGGTATTTTTTCTTTTTTTTAGTAAAACACAAGTCAGCATCTGTGTCTGCCTCTTTACCCAGGTATCTGAAGAATATTGGAAGTAACATACTCCTGCATACTCTTGCATGCAGTTTTGAACACAGAAAAGCGATGTGCTTGCTTAACACCCTGATAAGGATTAATTGGCAATGTTTTAGGCTCATTACAGAGGCATTGGACTAGATGACCTTCATAGGTCCTTTCTAACCCACCTATTCTGCAATTCTGTGATATTACAAGTGCTATAAAAAATAAAATTTCCTTTAGGTACAGTGAAGTACCTTTGTACTTCATTGTACTGAAGGAGACAGTGAAGTTTCCTTCAGTACAATGAAGAGGATCTAAGAAAGAAAACAAAAAACTTTAAACTTTTTGCCTGAATAACCTTATAATGGCCTTAAAAACCCAAATATTGAACAAATATTCTAAGCAACAAGAAGCTGTGTTCAACTTAAGTGTTGCACAGCATGCGTTCTGAAAGCAACCCATGTATTACTATAAAGGGTTTTAATATTGTTGAATAGCTGGAAGATTTTTTAAAGTGGAATTATAGAATTAATGTCATCAGCTCTTACAAACTTTTCACAATCTCAAAGCTGAACCTTGGACTGCTTTTGAGTCACCCCCCTGAAGTGCCATTTCTGCAAATTAAATGCAGTGACAGTGACCTCACAGCAGTTGAGGTTTCCAAGAAATGCAGCTCTGAGTTTCCCTGCAGAGCACCTGAGGCCATCCACGGCATTTAAAACCATGGCGCTCCCGAGTATTGGTTGTGCAGGAGCCGGATGTGCAGTGCTCTCACTGTGGGCTGGTGCCCTCAGAGCATCCAGGTGTGACATTCTCGCTCTAACACCCCAGGCGCTGTCACCAAGGCAGCTGTGGTTGGTGGCATCACTCAGACCCTTCTGGCTCCCTTCAGCTGAGCTTTAACCTGAGCCAAGTTCAGCAGGCTGGTGGCTGAGCCACAGAGCCCCCTGCTCCCCTCAGGGCGCCGCCACCCTTGGGTGAAATACGGCAAGAGTGGCTGCAGGGGGTTACAAAATTACAGGCACATCCTAAAATCTGCAACTTTTGACCCACAGCCACAGAGCTCAGTGATGATGAGCAGCAGTTGCTGTAAGTGAGAGGGTGGAAGATAAACCAAAAACCACTCACACAAAGAGGTGAGTAATGCTGGATGTACAAAGTACCATCCTACACAAAGTACATCCTACAACAAACTATGGTGTTTGCCAGGTGAGAAGTCAAATGTTTTGCTCTGTGGCTTCATAGATGATGCAAAAGTGGAGTAGTAGCTGATAAGATACTATTCCCCTTTCTATTATCTTTTAAAAGAAACACACAACAACTTCAAAGCTACAATGAGCTTGTGGGAGCAGGATGGTTCAACAGGCAGGGAAGGGGCACTGCGAGAGTCGGCTCATTTCTACCGTGGCTTCTGATCCTGGATGCATGTGTTGCTTTTCACTTCCTCAGTTACAAACTGGAGGTAGCTGTCTTTCTCTAGAAAAGTATTGTGATCAGTTTACTCAAAATATTCAAAATGTGCAAAATTATAAATGGTAATGAGTAGGACACTGTGTTGTTTATGAAAATACCATAAACAGTTTATTAATTGCTTTGATTTATTGCCATGATTTGTCTTTTGTCCCCAAAAGTCTGGTTCACACACTACGTATACAGCAGAGAAAAGCTGAAATCTCATGATAGGACAAAATAACTTCAGTTTAAAAAAAAACCCAGGAGGAATGGAGGAAAGGCTAGATTTTCAGTTTCTGTCAGTTCAGCAGAAGCACAATTACAATTTGCAATAGAGCAGTATCGACTCTACAAAAGAACTGATAGCATTCCTTATTGCCAAAAGAAAATGCCAATGCTACCACAACCCATTAAATGCTTGCACCTCGCAATCAAAGATACTTTGGTGCGTGTGGATGTGTATATACGTGTGTGCTCATAGAGAGAACTTTTTCTTGGCTTCTGTGTGCTTTTTATGGGCACTTGCTCATCCTGCAGTTTGCCAGAAGTAGGCAGGAGGATACGTTAATCCTGTTTGCTGTTGCAAGACTGCCGAACAGATGATTTCTGATGCTCCAACAATGTGATGGACTTTTCGGAATTTTCCAAGTTTCTGAGCAGAGTCTCTAGGCGCCTTTTGATTTTCTTCTGATCCTCAATGGCACATCCGATGACCACAGACTGAAATTTCTGATCGATGGGTCCTGCTGGCACGTCGGACGTGCACGCACCGTAAAGGGACATTAAGCGCATTTTGGCGTCTTCCAAATCATCGAGGAGTTTATTGACGATCTCATCAATCATCTTGGTGGCGTGCAGTAGGGATTCCTGCTGCTGCGCGTTGCGGATGGTTTCTACGGAAACCTCCACAGTGAGAGTTCGGCCCATCAGGCGATTAGCAGTCAAATTCAGTTCTTCTCTCTCACCTCAGTCAAAAACGAGAAAATATCCTTGGTTACAGGCAAATACTTTCCTGTGCAAATAGCATCATCAAGACACTCAAACTGCTATAACTTAGCAATAAACAACTTTTAAAGTAAGTGACAATCAACAAGATTTCCAGAAGCCAGAAATGAGCTTTTTGCATTTGTCCAAGTCATACTCATTTCATAGAAGCCAGTGTCTGATTTAAAATGAGGCATTAAACTCTACTAAAATTCTAACCAATGTTTTGCCACTGCTGACACAATGCTTGCTATGTCACTTCAAAGCAAAACATACAATATTATCAGGAAACATTCAGTAACAGAACTGGCTGATTAAGGACTTCCGTGCCATTCTGAGGGAGAGATTTAGACAATACCCCAGAAGGCCATAAAGAGAAAACTAGATATAATAAGAGACCATGAAAAACTGCTTTTCTATTTTCTGAAAGTCCAGCTGCTTTTCAAAAATATGGACACAACATACCTGATATGTAGGCTCTCGAAGAGCCAATAAACCAGCAATTTTAAGCACCTAATAATCAGGTTTAGGGAATATATTTAAAGCCATGAGTCACACAACTACAACAATGATCTTAATCATCAGGTTCTTGCAGGCTGTACACTTTGTAACACTCATGCCTATCCCATAGTCAAAATCATTTTGAACTATATTAAATCATCATCATCATCATCATCAATGTCTCTCCCTCAGCAGAGCTATGTTAATCTTGATCTTGAAAATTTATCAGTGAACTGAGTATGGGCTTTTACATACACAGTAGTGACATTCATGGGAGTCCATCCACCCGAACAGCATGAATTTACAGTCAAGAAGAGATCTCAGGATAATTGGTGACACTTCAACAACCTCAGCTGGCTCCAATGCTGCACCTTTACCAGCAGCAAAGAGAGCTGCTCCCTAAGAGGTGGGCTGATTTGACTTTGGGTCAGTTGGAGGGTACAGCAAAGCAGCTTCTCACCTTCGCTGATGTGCCTCATATCCTGGCTGTTCTGTATATTGTGGATCATTTCGAGCAGAATTTCTTTCTCTTGTTCCATAGCAGATGCTGCATCACGGAAAGCTTCTACCCTGTACATGGTTGAACCAAACAAAATGTTTAAATAATAAAATAGCTGTTCACCTATATAGCTGCCAAGAACTGTTTTAAACTTTGGCTTAGAGTAAGTAGAGTCAGTTCTTAGTTATCCATGAGACAGACTCTCTGATTTCATGACCTTCTCCTCTGTCTTAACTTCACTTTTCAAGATTCAATGTAATTCTAAAAAACAAACAAATGGAGGGGCAAACAAAAACAACAGCAGTTCAATCAGACTTAAATCTTTTATTTTACTGACAGTGCTGTTCTGTCCTACTCTGTGGTTAATCTGGATATGCAGAGCCTGACAGTACTACAGCCCTACAGCAGAAGTCCTGTAGCCAACTGGCAATTATTATCAGCTGCTTAACTAGCAGAGAAAGGGACTGAGTCCCCATCAGGGAACTTGGCAGTGAAGGTGGCAGCTGCAGAGATAGAGGCAGCAAGGGGCCCTGGCTCCCTTGTGCCACCCCCAGAGCAGCAGAACCCATATAATCCACCTGCAAAGCAGCAAACACTCCAGAAAACTGAAACACACCAAACAACCCCTTTTACAAAGAAGAAAACCCTGCGAGTGGGACAAAGCTCACACATTTTTATTACCATGACAGGGGTTTCCCTGACATAAGTGGTGTGCCTTGGTCACTGGAAGAAGATGCTGGATTGCCTGCTCCCTCTGTCACTGGTGCTTTCCATGGAACAATGCTCACTGTGATTCACACAGGGAGGAAGCTGCTCTGGGAGCAGCTCCTACTTCTGGGCTTGCAAAGAAGCATGAAACTTGGTCCCTCCTGAAACCAGATCCCTACTGTTACTGTGCTGTTACTGTTACTGATCCTGTTACTGTGCTGAAACTCACATGTAATGCAGTGAGGACTAGCAGTCATCATCTGACATCACAAACTGTCATCCCTGTAACTCTTGGGTCTTGGTGTTTGGTTCTGTGCTCAGAGCCTGCCCTCCTCGTGCATAAGGTACAGACCCAGCTCTGTACTGTGTGGCAAATGTGAAAATGCCACATGAGAAATCCGAGTCCAGTTTCTTAATTCATGTCTTATTCCCCATCACAGTTATAAAGAGGGGGCTTTTGCATTCAGCTGAGTAATATGGAAGAGAACATTGGAGAACTCTAATGCAACACTTTGAAGACCTGGTACCAAAGAGGGAAATATCCCACTCCCTTGGCTTTTCTCTGAGACTTGAGGGTAGGGGCTTGCAGAGAACTTTCCAAGCTGCAACTGGCTGCAAGAGTTGCACCAAAACCGTCAACTCTGTGTTCACAGGCCCCACAGAAAAGCAAGAGTATTGTGAACCTGGCTGATGGTTTGAGATGCTTGCAATGCACAGCTTGGGAGGTCCAGCTGCATCATGAGAATCCATCCATCTATCCTGAAATGTTTATGAAACCTGGCCAGAAAAGGGGAAACAAACCAAAACATTGTTAAGTCTCTTAGGTGCTCTGCATTCTTCAACATTACTGGGCGCTGCCCTGCCAGCAGTGGCTCATTGCTGTCTCTGCAGATGAGGGCACATCTCCAGAGACAGGAATGGAGCTGCTGCTGCTTCCTCACAGGCTGGCTGAAGGCAGGTAACTTCAGGAAAACAGCAGTAAGAGAAAAGAGGGTGAAAGAAAGCAGAAGAACAGGCGCATTTGAGGATATAGTCACTCTTCACATGCAGCCTGCTCATGAAATGGTTGTTTTACAAAATATTTAGCCTAATTTAGTCAGTGAAAGCACAGGCTTCAGGGCTTGCCTTTAATGTTCGTTCTGAGGAGGAGTGGGAAAAGTTAAAGCAATGCAAATTCATGCCAAGAGCAAATACTTTTAATTATTATTTTGGACTGGTTAGAAAGAGCAATGAGGCAGGTGGAGTCATTTCATACTTCAGATGTCTGCACTTTATAATTTAGGAAGTCTAGCAATATTTTCAAAATGCCTTGCCATGCCTTTTTAAAAAACTAGTATATTCACAATTTAAAAAATGCGTTGTGGTCACTGGAAAGTTGTAAATTAAAATTCTGAAGTGCAGAATTTCAATTTTGATAGTGTTTTAAAATCAGATTCTGTATATCATCGTACTGAATTAAAAACTGAAGTTCTGCCTTTAATAGATAGGTCAGTCCGTGATTTCCATGGGCTTTGCTGGGTCCTAAGAAGAATGTGGAGAAGCTGCATTGCAGAGATGTATCCTGAACTGGTACACTTCTAAAGAGAATGCCTAAAATATCACTGCTTCCAAAAGCCAGCTTGGTATGTGAGGTAGGACCTAAAAGTCGAATTGTCAGAATTAATGTTGCATACTGCAAAAAAAGAAAAAGATAGTTCACCAACTAGAGTTTTGATTGACATTAATTTACTAAAGGTAATATAACCAAATCTTAAGAACTATTTTACTTGCCATAATTGCTTCTTCAGAATTATTTTTACCATTTTTTAAACTGCAGTATAGAGTGCCACACAGCAGTGGGACAGGGTCATTTCAGAATAGTGCTCTAGTGGGAAAAAAAAACCAAACCAACTACAAATAAATGGAAACCAGTCACACAATCTCAGGAAGATAATGTGTCAGGATCACACCTTGCAGTCAGTTCTCATAACTTCTTTCCTAAAATGCGTGGTTTCTTAACTTCACAGGTTTCTGTAAATCTTTCCTTTCCTTGTGTGGGGGACCCAAAAAAAAGTTGGAAGATTTAAACCTCTAACAGAGGTGACTGATGTGAGAAGGAGTGGAAACACAATCCAAGTCTCAAAAAAACCCGAAAACACCAAAGAATAAAAGACAAAGAAAAAAGAACACAAAATACTCATATTTATGCCCAGTTATCAATTATTTTGATGCACCAGTATGGTCTTTTTTCTAAGAGATGAAAACCTCCGATCATATTTTTACTTGGAGTGTATTTGTTGCTTTGAACATCAACTAAATATTCCATCTATTACCTAACACTGAAAAAGACATTCCTTACTTCTGATTTCCCCTGTTTGTGAGCAATTAGCTGTGCAATGCCTTACTTTGCTACATACCATTTACATGAGCAGAGCATTCCCCTGAGAAACAGGTGGACCAGCCTGTGCTTTTTGTTCCCAGATGAGAAACTTGACACCCGCTTTCTTAGGACAGCTGCAATAACTCTGTCCTTTAAACCACTGACTGACTTAAACAGCCCACTATTACAGCCCACGTGGTGGAGGTTCAGGTAAGTTTTCAAAGGAAATAAGAAACATCTGAGGATGGAGCAGCTTTTATCCTGAAATGGAGCTGAGCACACTGGAGGGAGACAAAACCGAGGGTTTCACCCTGGCATCCTCAGCTGCTTCAGTTGAGTGTCCACTCCCAGCTGAGCAATGCTGTGAACACTGAAATGAATGGTGGGGGCATACGGTTTATCCAAAGATCAAGACGAAAACTACAAAAAATGAAGATAAAAAATACCCAGCAAGAATCTGACTTATGTCATGTATCATCACACCTAAAACTGTGTTCTCGCTTAACACAACCAACAGAACACAGTGACTCATAAACAGAGCCTCTGGTCTCGCTTCCAGCTGCTCCCGAGATATCTTGGCAGTCACAGCAACATGAAGGTCCAAGCCCTTACAAAGGGCAAACGTGCCACCTGCCCCCCATGCCACCTCTGCCTCGGGCACTCGCTCCTTGGCAGCCAAATTAATTCCCCTTCCCTGCTCACTTTCCATACAGAAGAAAGCCCCTCTGCAAACACCTATCAAGGAGGTACAAAAATACCCCATTACTGTTGGAAAATAAGCTCTCACTGTGGAAAGAAAGGGAAAAAAAGGAAGGCTGTTCAAACTGGAGCATTTTACAATGGCTTTAAACTGAAAGAGGGTAGACTTAGATTTGGAAGAAAATCTTCACCATGAGGATGGTGAGGCACTGGAACAGGTTGCCTAGAGAAGTTGTGGACTCTCCATCCTTGGAGGTGTTAAAGGCAAGGTTGGATGGGGCTCTGAGCCACCTGGTCTACTGAAAGGTGCCCCTGCCCATGTCAGAGGTTGGAACTAGATGATCTTTAAGGTCCCTTCTAACCCAAACCATTCTACAATTCTGTGATTTCCAGAGGGATGAGGGTTGCTTCAGAGTTCAGTTGACCTTAAGCAACTTAAGAACTGAGAATTGTTGAGGGTTTTTATTAAAGGCCATAGTTCAGTTTGACAAATTTTCACTTATTATATTTACAAGCAACATCTTGAGGGTCTATAGCAAAACCAAACCAGCTGGAGAAGGAGCAAGTTAGGAACCTTTTCCTCCTGTCATTCAAATAAATTTGAAATGAAGCATGTTGATTAGTTGTGAATGGAAAAAAACAAGACTTGAGTGATGTTTATCAAATTAGTTGGACTTTTTTTTTCATGACTATTCCACATTTAGAATTATGGCTGTCTGAAAGAACCACAGCAAACTGGGAAGTTTAATTGAGGGTTTAATTGCTGGCTAACCAAACTGTCTGCTTTGTTTCAGAGTCACTCAGCAAATTTAAAACACGTTTTTGCATATTCTGATGCTAATTTTTGGATTATATATTCATCATGCGCCTAGACCTGGATGTAAGCAGCGAGACTTGTTTGCAGACAGTGATTTTGTTTAGTCAAATTCTGAGAAGTCTGCAAAGGACT
This sequence comes from Aleadryas rufinucha, assembly GCA_013397815.1. Taxonomy (NCBI): domain Eukaryota; kingdom Metazoa; phylum Chordata; class Aves; order Passeriformes; genus Aleadryas; species Aleadryas rufinucha. The sequence continues at coordinate 48,706 of VZTH01005130.1, forward strand.
TCAAGGAGATTTAATCAAGCTAAGTGAAAGGCTAATATAACAGCACATCGAGTCCACTCCTGAATAATGCAAAGTAATGCAGGCAGAAAGGGGAAATAAAACTCCTGCATCCCACAGAGCTCTTTTAATTACAGGAAAGTCCTAGAAACATTCTGGGTGGTTCTGTGAAAGCTGCTGATCAATATGCAGCTGTAATGAAGGAAAGGGTGTGTTGAAACAGTACCAGAGGAGGTGAATCAGTGGCATCCTGCACATCCATCCACCTCAGAAAGGACACTATGTAATTTAGCAGAGCTGAGAGGACAGGGAAGATGATTAAAGGCAAGGTATCATCTCTCATGAGGCCAAACTTGGAAAAAAGTCAAATGGTTTTATTTAGGGAACGTCAAGTAGCAGAAAAAGTCATGAAATGTCTTGGCACAACAGTGAAATTCACAGAGCTTTTACAACAACTTTGGAAAAACACTTCTCTGCTGCAGAATGCAATGCTGTTCACATTATAGTGACACGATTTAATACATCTCAGAGAGGAGGTGGACACCAACACAAGTAACAAGAACATCCACAGCTGAAGCAGTAAGTGTAAAGGGAGGTTTGGAAGACAAGAAGACATGCCAGCATTCAGCACTGCAGCTTAAAGGCTTGCCAGAGTCTCCGAGACACCACGCTTTATCCTCGGATTTCCTGCATCTTCTTATAAAGCACCTGCCCGCAGATGCGGGATGGGGGCGACAGGGTGGGACGACAGACACGAAGCACCGCGGGCTCGTACCCGCCGTGTCACAGCTCGCCGAGCACATCCCCTGGCTGCTAAAGGCTCCCCACACCCTGAAGGGTAACAAATCCGAAGCAGTCCTTCGCGCTTTCTCTGAAAAGCGTCTACTTTCATACATTCATATACATATTCCTATTTCCGTGTATTTCCAGGCCACGCTAGCTCACCTTAGAGCAGAAGCTCCCATTTTTAAACTTTGCCCCCCATGACGGAGAACCCTTTTTCCCTCGGTCCCCTCAAGAAGCCCCATACCCCCCACCCCGGCCGGGGGAGGGCTCCGCGCCCGCCGCCCGCCCGCGGTGCGGAG
>VZTH01005133.1:2988-26405 GCA_013397815.1 Aleadryas rufinucha
AGCCCAGTACAGGTGTCCCAATCCCTGTCCAGCTGTCCCAGTCCCTGTCCATCCCAGTAGAGCTCTCCCAGTCCATGCAAAGACCTCAACAGCCAGAGCCACCTCGGCACATCCCAGTGTTCCAGGTGGGACATGCCATAGGATTTCCCGTGGGACAAATGCTGCCTTCCCTTGCTCCCAGCATCCAGCCACCAGTGAGGGAGTGTTGCTGCCTAAATCTTCTAAAAACACCCCCTCAAAACAGTACAGGAAATACGAAAATGTCACAGTAAGACTGAAACTTCAGACTCTGAGGTCACATCCAGGGTAGAAGGAGCTCAGGTTGTGGGAGCCATCGGCATGCAGGGCCCTGGAGGGCAATTCCAGTCTGCTCCAGCACAGGGGTGTACCCCAGGATTTTCCATGCAGCCTCGGTGGTGATTCCCTGCCTGCAGCACGTTGTGGGCCCATGAATTATTTGTGTTCCCATCAGGTTAATGTTTGTGTGTGTCGACACGGTGTCATCCTGGATTTTTAATCAAGATGCCGGGGAAGATGGAGCGCCCGCCCCGGGAGGCTTCGTTAGCCGTGCCCGTAATCTCATCACGGGGTTATTACAGTTCCTATCAAGTTTAATTCTGGGAATTCCAGCCTGTCACTCAAGCACCCTGAGAGCACAGATCTCATGGTGGGGTTTGAGTTGGCTCTTGTTCCACAGGAGCACCTGGGAATTCTGCAGGGGCTTGTCCTTGCTCTGCTGCTCTGTCCACACGTGGGTCGTTAAAGGTTTTATTATTTTTTACTCATTTTTAGCGGTTCAGAATTTAAAAATGCCTTTTTCTAGACTCCTGCAATGTTATAGTTCCTCTTCTTTTGAGAAAAGAACCAAACCCTATAAAGCTTTTAATGAGTGATTTTAACACTAATACAAAGCGACGATTCTCACTAAGATTTGATGATTTTATGTCAATAAAAGCACAAGCCTAAAGCCACTTATTTATGATTGATTATAGCACTGATGAATAGAGTAACACATAATATCTTCTATTATATAGGATCTGGAATAATCTTGTTTTCAGTAGCTTGATTTTATGAGAAGTCTTTTGCTTTTTTGTCTTTATTCTTCTGTTCATCCTGACCTTTTCAAATAAATACCTTCCTTTCTAGGCTAGGTGGACAAAAGGATTCACACCAGAGGCCACCCACACTGCACAGCCAGTTTATTCTCATAAACCCACTTATTTATGCAGCTTGATCTGTTTTCCACAGGAGAATATTCCTGTTTCTCAGGGTTTTGAAGCTTACTCTGAAAATGGCACCTTTTTAAACCAATTATCCTTGATCCTCTTTAACCAGTGGCTTCGGTGCTACACCTTTTTAGACTTGGATATTATTTAATAATGTTTTTTTGTAACAAACTAAGCTTGTAGGATGATGTGCAACTGCAGAACGTCCTCAGCAGCCACAAATCACTCACTGTAAAGGAGTTTTCTTCCTGCTCCTTTCTGGTTCTGCAGAATTTGTGTCTCCTTGCATTGAGCAAAATGCACATCACCAGCCCTGACACCTGGAGAGTTCTGGTTTATTGAGCAATAACTTAATGTCAAATCAGCTGCCAGAACTTGCAGTTCACACAGTTCTCACGGAATTGTGGTGGGATCCCTCGGGATGGGCTCTGTCAGTCCACCCAATGCCTAAATGAGGATGTCATTTAACCACAGCAACCACTCACACAGAGTTCCTCAGTTCTCCAACCTCACCAGAGCCCAGGGAGGGCTATAAAAGAGGTCGAATATTGTCAAATATTGTACGGAGTGCTGCATATAAATCATATCAATATTGCAAAGCAGAGCTTAATTAAGACACCACAATTATGAAGAAATGAAATTCGGTTGGTAAGGAGCTAGTGAGGGATCTGTTTTAACAAAACCAATTTAAAATAAGCACAGTCCTGTAGAGCACCAGAAATGAGAGAATTCATTCAAAATTAGGAAAACTCTGTCTGCTTCAGCATTAAAGGTCATTTTCCTCTCTGAAACCAAGGCTAAGGCCCAGCTCTTGTGGATTTCTGACAGGATGGGTTTTGTTTCCTTGTTTGAGAAAGCTCTGGGGGCTTGCAGAGTTCAGAGTAGCATTGAAGCCTCATCAGAAACAATTCAGGCAGACAAGTCCCTTCCCAGATTCAGTCACATAATTGAGTAAACTCTGCTCTAAATTGAAAAGCTCCAGGAGAGGCACTGATTAAAGTGGTATCTGGCAGTTTTTCATTTGACAATCGAATTATATCAGAGGACTAATCAAAGCAAGATGCCTACATGATCTACATCTGTATTTATGACATTTTCACCAGCTCTGAAGTGTTCACCCCAGTTTGGAAATTCAGGCTGTGATCACTCTGTTTTGCCTGCACTGACAGGCATCCTAAGGAATCCCAGAAATTCAGATTCTTTTCTGATGATTCTTCAGCCAGATAGAAACTCACTTCTTGCTCTTCCCAAGCCTTACAGGAATTCTTCCTCCAGAGTGCTGGAGGCTGTAGGAAATGCAGTGTCTTGTCTCCTTGGTGACCATAAAAGAGCTGTTTGTGTGAGCTGAACATACCACACAAATGACAGGCCTGGGTTCTGACCAGACCCCAGCTGTGTGAATCCAGGGTTGCTGCAAACTTTTACTGATTCTGCTGGGAAGAAAGCTGTAGGAAGGAAAAAATGGTTCATATTGAGAAGTTGTGTGCAGTTATACCAACACTTTGCTTTTTTGAAGCATTTCCTGTGTCTTTGGAAACAGCACTGAGTGTCTTGCATGGATTTAGTGAAGAGAGGATTTTAGAAAGGCTCTTTGCTCATGAAGTAAAAAAGATAATTTTTTTAAACAGGAAAATGCTGGCTCTTGTGCTTCAGATTGAAGGGAGATTACGGGGGGAACAAATGTCACATTCGAGGTCTGTGAAGGAGCTCATCCCAGGTGTTTGACACTCTGAAGGACAAGGGCTGGCTCTCCACACCCAGCAAAATCCATGGACATGCAGGATTTTCTTGCTGCGTCCTGCTGGTCTTTTTTTGGCTATAACAGCTGGGGATGAAGGAGCAGGGACTGGTGTCCCTGGGGTTTGGGTGCAACCTCCTGGCCAGGGCAGAATTAGGAGGTGGAGTTCCCATCTTGCTTTCCAGCAGCTGATGGATGCACCAGAGCCAGGCTGGGGGATCACCTCGCACAGCTCTGTGCTGCCAGCATTTGAAACTGCTCCTGCTGCACCTCTGAGAGCCTCTCTGCCACGTTCTTCATTAGTGAAAACACTCTGTTTCCTGACCACATGCATTCTCCCTTTTCTTCCTGGGTGTTTATGAGAGTATTGGACAACAATTGCTTTGGAGAAGGATTAGGAATCTAAATTATTACTGAGCTGTGCTTTCAAGTGAATGGGAAAGGGAGAGCCTCACTCATTGCTGTTCTTTATTAATTTATTTCTCCCTTTCAGATGCATCACCGGGCACGTAACGCCCACGTGCAGAAGCCATGAATTCCAGAAAAATACCTTCAGAAACACGGAGGATTTTTCCTGCTGCTGCTAAAGCCCCCAGCCAGCAGCCATCCCACATCCTGGTGGTGGATGTCACCTCCCCTTCCTGGGCCAACACTTGCTCCGTGCTCTCCGAGGCTCTGGAGAACGTCCTGAGCCTGGCGTGTGGCCTGGCAGGGCCCTGCCGTGTGCCCCTGCTCAGCCTCTACGTGGTGCAGCCCCAGCAGGAGTGTCTGCTGCCCTTCACAGTATGCCCCATTCATATCTAAATTTCAATTTATGTTTAGAATCTAAATTTATGTCTAAAAAAATCTGTGTGTGAGTTTGTGTCTAAAAAATCAATCGTTCTCAAAACGAGTTTCACTGACCCCATGGAAGAGGTAAATTTTCTGAGAGGATGAAGTTTAAAAGGAGGATTGTCATCTTTTATCTGATGTGCATAAATGGGGTTTTGTGCTCTTCCTCCCTAAAACATCTGTTTTGGAGCATCTGTTGCACCTTTCACATGCTGCTTTGTGCTGTGCTGCTTCTCTGTCAAAATTACAGCTCGAGCTGTAATAATTTGGACACTGAACAAATTTTACCAGTGTGTGAGAGGTTTTAGATGTTGAAGGGGAAAGGTGCAGAGTTAAAATATCTCTGCTGAATTTGAGAAATATCCTGAAATCATAGAATCACAGAATTATCTGGAAAAGGCCTCTCAGATCACCCAGTCCAACCCAAAACCCAGCACTGCCAAGTCCAGCACTAAACCATGTTCCGAAGTGCCACATCCACACAGATTTTAAATACGTAGATCTAAGTCACTAAGAACAAATATTGCTCTCATTTAGGGCTCTGCAGAGGAATAAATGTAGATGGAGAATGAGCAGCAGCTCTGCAGTAATAGTTTGGGAATATAAATATGCATCTCAAAGTCCACAAGAATTTTTGAAGTCATCCTGTTTAGAAACAATCACCTGAGCACTCTCAGTTACACATCAGTGTAAACACTGAGGGAAGGATTAACCCTCCCACTTTCTACAGCACTGGTGGAAACTTTCTGAAAGGTTTTGTCAAGTCTTCACCTGGGAGAAATAAAAAAATCAGAGGTCAGGAGGAAATCAGGAAATGGGATCTTCAAGAAGACTCTGGCTAATGGTGGTGTTCATTTTGTAGAAAAGGTTTTGGATAATGTGACAAGGATAATCTTATGGCTGCTGCTCCTGATCAGCTGTCTCTTTTATCCAAACAACAATTCCTCATTTTGGTGGTCACAGTTTTTAAAGACAGAGGAGCCCTTAGATCACTGTTTGGCTTTCTTCACATCACAGGCTATTCTGTTTCACTGAAGTACTCCTGTGTCATTAAAGCATCCTTCCACAAAGCCATCTAGTTTTGATCTGAAGAGAAAACAAGATGGGTAATCAAGTACTTCTCTTGATAATTTCATGCAGTGGTTAATAATTGTCATTGTGAAACCTGCACCTGGTCTCTAATTTTCATTTATTTGCTTTATCTTCCAGGGATTTCTTAATATATTTACTCTTCAGGCTAGATTGAAGAACCTGCTTGTATTTTATCCTTTCTTCATCTAAATAGAAGCAGGTCCCTTCTCTGTTCTGGCTGGTAAATCAAGAACAAATTACAAGTTTAACTGCAAAACTTTTTTACAATAATTTTAACAATTTCCAAGCCATTCTTTGTATTCCCTCTGCTGTTTTTTTTGGGTGCAGCATTCCAGTAGTAGACATCAGCTGCTGTACTGGAGCTGTTTTTCAGAGCTGTGTTAAAGAGTGCTCCTTAGACAAATCAGATGAAGTCTGGAAAGCCCCAGAGCTGAAAATAGAGGTGGGGAGAGTACATGGGGAAGTGTCACACAAAGCAACCCTGGTTTTAATCTTTGCTCAGTGCTTCTTTATAGTCTCTGTTCCCACTGGTCCCCCCCAGCAGGAGAGTCCAAAGAGCTTCCCTGGAAAGGGCAGGGAGGGGAAAGACAGAGAAATCAGAAAGGAGATAACTGTGGGGGAGAGCAGATGGTGACAAGATAAAAAAATCAGCATTAAAGCATCAAAAAATTTAATGTGGGAGTGAGTAAGGACTGAGCAGAGTCCTTGAAGCTTCCCACTCAGTGCCACTGAGAGCCCACCCTGCAAACCACGGCTCAGGTGTGCTTCAGTGGCTCAGAGCTCCACACACCTGAAGCAAACAAGTCAAATGTTCACCTGCTGCCTCTTCAGTGAGGAAGGTGATTTCTAGCAGCAGTGTCTTGTATTGCTTTAAATAAATTTTGTAGAGTTCACTCAACATCTTTCCCGTGGCCACCACGTACCAGTTTAGCTGCTGGGGCTGTCTCAGCTCTGAGCTCTTGCTGAGGCTCAGGTGAGCTGACATCTCTGTGACCACCAGCCTTCCCCCACGTTATGGAGAGGTATTTCACGTTGTTCCCCAGCCTTTCCTGCTCCTTGAACTCTGTTTTGCAGCAAGTGAAAGAGAACTTTGCCCGAATTCAAGCCTGCATTTCGGAGCTCCGCTCGCTGCCGGCTGAAGGCTGCTTCCCCCAGGGGGGGAATGGAGTGGTGCAAGCCGTGCAGGATGGGTTGCAGCAGTTCAAGCAGTACAGCAGGCACACGGCAGCAGGAGGCTCGACAAATAGCTCTGTTGAGGTAAGAAAATGCTGGGGAGGGAGTGGGAGCCATCCCACATCATCGTGCTTTAGAAATGTGTAGCTCACATGCAGTGAAAAGGCAGAAAAATTTTGGTATTCAGCACTCTGGTTGTGTCAGAGATCACTGCCCAGAAATTCTGAAGGAAGATATCAAGTCCTTAAATCCCTCTGGACAGACTCCAGTGGAAAAGGGGACATATTTAAGGGAAAGCTGCATGTACAGCAGTCTGCATGTACAGCAGTCCTGGCCTGGGATCTGATAGATTTTGGTGGCTGTGTTCTCAGCTCTTTTTGCATAAAGGGGAGGGAAGCTGCTCATAACACATGTGGAGAGATGTGTGAGTGCAGAAGGCAGAGCGAGGTTCACAGGAGGAAGTATTTTTTTAAGCAGTATCAGCTTGACATGAAACAACAGGGAGCTATGGAGGGGAAAGGACTCACACACAAATGGTCGTTTCCCCTGGACATCAGAAAATAATCAGCTCCAAATTGGTTTGCATTCCAGATTTCCCAGGCTCAGGGTCCACCTGCCAGTCATAAAAAGCAAAATGAGATTCCCACAAGGGGAATTTCCCAAGTCTTTGTGTTTTGTTTAGGTCCTTAAACCCTTCCAGAGTCTCACAGGGTCACGCTGGGATTGGGCTGCAATTGAGGCTCACTCCCAGTGTCTGTCCAGGAAACCTTTCTCCTGATTTTCTGCTTTTCTTTGGGCTTTGAGGTATTTTTCCCTGACCATTTGAAAGGTGATTTGTGCTTTAACTCTAAAGCTGGGGGTTGGAATGAACAGAGCACACTTTGGAGACAAGACCTTTTTGGACACACAACAAAATCCAGGGCATTTTCTGGCATACTTGAAGGAACAAGCTACCTTTAAAATTAAGATAATCCATGGATATAGGGAGTTTTTACTCCACTGAGCAATCCTTGTTCCTCTAGATTATGCAATTTTATTGCACTTCTCTTTGCAAGGGGATGTCAGACATGCTGCAGGGACAGGCTCTGATCACTGACAGGCAGGAGGGACTTTTACCCTTACAAAAAGCCAAAAAAAGTTTCCAAAAAAAAGCCTCTTTCTGCTTCAAATACTTAAGTGGTTGCAATTTTTTTTCCCCATCACAAGCATTTTTTTATGCAGACTAAGTTGAATTTTTGTTTCCTTTTCTCAGTATCAGACCAAAACTGGGCGGTGGGAATCACTCCTACTGCTGCTCTATTGGGAAGTATCTTTATATAAAAATTATAAAATATATTTTATATATTTTTAATGTATACATTATAAAATTAATACATTGATTTTATATATTATAAATTAGTATATAAAATTACATGCATTAAAAAATTACATTGCATTAAATGTAATATTTAATTACATTAAAAATATATACATTATACATTAAAAATATATATTATATATATATTATTATATATTAAAAATATACATTAAAAATATATAAAATTCCCATTCAGCTTTCGAGGGAGAAGGCCAAGTTTAGTCTATTTGAGCTATAATGAATGTACAAGTCCCTGCTTACACACAGAGACTCACTGATCACAAATGCAAAGCACAGAGCACAAAACCTGTGGAAGTTCCTCCAGTGAACCTCTCAATCCGTTTCATATTGGCTTAAATCTGAGCCAAAACTCCAAAAAAAAGGCTTATAAATCTGTTTTTGAATAAATGAGCTATTTCAGCAAGATTTCTCCTCTCTCCACAGTGGCACCAACACTCAACATCATCCCCTCTCAAGAGAGAATTGGGGTAGAGGCATCTCCTGCGTGCTCTGATTTGTGTTTCAGATCACAATTTTCACCAGCCAGCCCGGCAGAGAAATGGTAAAGCAGCTGGAAAAGAAGTTACAAGACATAGACCTGGTGAGCCTGCGAAGAATACAGGTCATTGAGGTTCTGAAGAGAGATTTCCTGGAGCCTGAGGACGTGGAGCAGTGTGTGCCAGCAGAGGAGCCCAGCAGTGGTGAGTGGAAGGCAGTTTTAGGGAAGTTCTGCCAGAAGAGCCACTGGTTCTTGCTCTGGTCCAGCCTCTGCCATTTCCATTTGGGCCATTGAATGTCCCTTAGGTCAGTGGGAACTGCTGTGCCTGGAGGAAGTTTGTGCCACAGCACTTCTCTGGGGCTTGGAGAACTCACAGACCTCATGTGTTACTTCAGCTCTGGGTATTACTTAAAATTCATGTGTGATACAGCTTCACTGGGGGGGGTTAAAGAGAAAAAGGCATCGAGTTATGAGGGTAACACACTCTCAGCATGGAGAAAAGCAGCAGCAGTAAGCAAGAACGGTATCAAAGACAAAAAACCAGCTAATTAAGAGGCTTGGTCAGTGAAAGTAACTCTTCCCAGCAATGTGCAGCCTGGGAGAGAGGATTAAAAGGGGTTATTTCTGTTTTTACTGAGGGGCAGGCAGTGTTGTCTCTTGCTGTTCATCTTCTTTCGTGGTTGCAGCAGCAAATTTCTGGTTAATTGTCACAGCAGGGACTGGGAATCCTGCAGGGAAGCCTTGGAAGGCTCAGCTCCACAGAGGAGGAGATGCTCTGTGCCTCTCTGTCACAGGGCTGCTTTAGGGAATGCAAAACCCCACCATATTCTTTTGAAAAGTGGGAGTTTTGTGTAGCCCTTTCACCTGATGCCTGAAGTGGCTACCTGGAAACACAGACTAGACAGGAGTAAGGGAATAAAGGTGATATTTATTTGAAAGGCCTTCAAAGGTACATCCTGGGGAGCCCAGAGGCTGCTGCCAAAATGGACCCCAAGATGGACCACGAGTCACGAGTTCTTCACACTTTTATAGGTTTGGTCCATTTGCATATCAGCATAAATTCACCAATTAAAATTTTAGCTACTGATGTCATTTCTCTAAGCTGACCCCTCTCTTCTCAAGATGTTGGTTTACACATTTTGGGCCCAGGACAGTCTGGGTGTCCTTGGAGAGCAAACCCAGAGAGGCTTTGTTATGTCTGTCTTAGCATGAGAGAGCAGCAGCAGCAGGCTGTAAAACACTTCAGAGTTTCACACTAAGCAATACAGGATCTGGAAACTATAAAAGCTAAAACCCAAGGCATCACACCCAGGAAATGGAATGAAAACAGAAATGTGGACATCAAGGCCATTGAAATGTCATGGGGTGAAATATTCTGATCCTCTGAGTAGAAGAGTCAGATGAACTGTTTGCTCTCTAAGAGAAGCAACAGGGGATGAATAGGTCAAATAATTGAAAAAATGAGCCCAACTGGTTTATGATACCCATTGGAGCTCCCTTCCTCTGTTCCAGAAAAAAAAAAATCCATTTTACTATAAAAAAATTGCAGTAAAGAGCATTGAATTTGCAAGAGCCAACATGCAGGGAGTGCAAAGTTAGTGCTGTGTTGAACTAGAAAATAAATATTTTGATGCAGCACTTGAATCAAGAGCTTCATTTCACTGAGGAGATCTCTTCCATTAGTTTGTGTAGGGGTTATTTGAACCTATTTACATTTTTAATATCCAGAGCAGGATCAGGATATCCCCTCCACAGGCTCATTCCCAGGTTAGTGCAGCTGGAGAAGACTTCAATATTTTGAAACCCCCACACTGGCAAATCTTAGAACAGCTTTGAACATGCTGAGATTTCAGAATCAGAACAAACTGATTTAACTAAACCCCGTGGAGAGCAGGGCATTTGAGGTGGGAATAATCAGGGGGAGTAACCAAAAGGAGGCCTGGCCTTTGGATGGACTGGTCTCTAATTGATAACAACATTATTATTATTATTATTATTATTATTATTATTATTATTATTATTATTATTACTATTACTATTTCTCTTCTCCTACCTTCTTCTTATTATTATTATTATCATCATCATCATCATCATCATTATTTCTCTTCCCCTCCCCCATTACACTCCCTGAAAGCAGCTGAGCCTTGCCAGCCCTTTTTGCTAACAAAGGTTAATTTGTTAATTTGCATGTGCTGGAGATAAAGGGTCCCAGCTATTTCTGTTTGGGAAATACAAAAACCAAGCCCTGCAGATAAAGCACTTAATGCATTTTTTGTGACCACAGCCCATCTCCTGCAAGTCCCAGGGCTCCTTTCTCTTCGTGGGCTCTGCTCTCCAGGAAATCTGATTCCCATTGCACAGGAGATGTTGGCATCCCAACCTGTTTTTCCTAAGCAGTGAATGCAGTGAATTTCTTTTAAAATTGTCCCTTCTTGTGCCAGCTGCAGATGTGTAAGTGATTAAGCATCTATTACAGAGGAGAAAGTAAAAAAAGAAAACAGGAAAATATTTACTGAGGGAAGAACTGAAGCATTTATCAGCCCCAAAACACAAATATTTCCCCTTGCCAGCTGTGTTTTGCTGCTTGTGAAAGTCAATTGCATGGATTTCCTGGTGGTTTTTCTTCTGAGCTGTTAATGCCCTCTTCAGTGCACATCCCTGAGAGAAACCCAAGCCCAGAATCCGTAGGGAATGCATCCAAAACGGGATCATTCTGCAGGGAAATGGGAGCCACGCTCAGTGTCAGGGCAAGGGGCTGGCAGTGGGAACAGCTCTGTTCATGAAGAGCAGCTTCCAACTATTAAAAAAAACGAAAAAAAAGAAAGGAAATAAAGGTCCTGGCAGCCAGGAACAGTCAGAGAGGATGATAAGGGAAGGTTTTTAGTAGCAAGGGCAGTGGGAAAGATCTCCTGCTGTGAGTGGGAGTCAAATCTGCTTTGCTGCAGAGGCACAACCAACGTGATTGTAGTGCCTTCCTCGAGGCTGGGAGGTGGGGACAGCCCAAAAGTGTGTCCTGCAGAGCATTTGAAGAATGACAGTCATTACAGGAGTCCTGGATGATTTGCCAGGTAGAAGTGAATGAATTTCTGGGGTTATTTTTTGGGTTTGGGGTTGTTTTATTAATGCACAGTGACATTTTTGCTAGCTAGAAATATTAATGCATAAAGAAAAGATTTCTCAGTGTAGATGGATGTAGCACTGGGTTTTAATCCCCCTACTGGCCTGGTAAACACAAGGGGGGGGGAAAAGCTATTTCTACAATTTATTCATCTTCTCAGAAAGCCTTTTCCACATCCTGGCTGTATGGTAAAGCTCTTAGTGCTACCACACTGTACCTTCTGTGTTTACAAGTGAGTATATTGCAGGTCTTAATGCAATTTGCAAATTGATTTTTTTTTCCTTCACTTTATTTTATTTATCCCATTTTATTTTTATTTATCTGCTGGGCTTCAAGCTAGCTTCTCATTTAGATGCACCTCTGAGGTATTATTTGGGGGTGGTTTTGGTTTTTTTTTTTTTGCAAGGGTTTATCTTGTTCAACTCTGCTGTCCAGCCTACATTTCTCCACGCCTAAAAGTTGTTGCTACCTCACCCCACATTTGTCTGCACCTCCAACACAGGAGTTTAAGAATTGCTGGGTATGAGAAACCAGAGAAATCTTTTCGATGGCTGAAAATATTGGTGCTTTTTCACCTATTTTTTTTTTTCTTTTTCCTGCAGATATGGCAATCCTGGGAATGGACATCGAGGTGCAAACTGTAGAGGACAATGTCATCAGCCTGGAGATGCTGTTTAAAACGTGGCTCCACGACCAAGGCACAGAGAGGGAGCAGCTCCATCTCCTCCTTCCCTCAGGAGGCCTCAGCCACGCTGCTGCACCCAAGAACACCTTAAGTATTTCGTTTTCTTTCCCTTCTGCTCCCCTTCAGGGAGCTCCTGAATCCCTCAGCCTTAAAGATTACCCAGGATTGTCCTGTGGGGATCTTCCCTCCCATTTAGAGACCTGAGTGGGGTCTGTTAACTTGGGAAGTCATCAGGCTTAGAGAGCTGCTGCTTTGCTGCCATGGCTGCTGAGGCTGCAATCATTTCCATTCTGCAGCAAAATCATGCCTGGAGGGGCTTGTGAATTTATAGCCATGGGGTCAAGGTAAAAAGGAGCCTTTTAGATCTTGAATAGCCCTAAAAATTGTGTTCAAAACCGAGTCTGTGCCAGAGCTGCACTTAAATAAAGGCTGTCTTTGACAGGTTGATGCTTTGTGTCAGGCTTTAGTTTATTGTCCTTCCCTCAATAACTGCTAGAAAACATTAATTTTTAAGTGTTTTGAGCCTGACATGTGCTAAACAATGCCAATCCCAGCGACCTAAACCATTCTCCTTCTCCCAGTGTGCCTGAAGTGCGATTTGCAGGAGAGGCTGCTGGACCCAGCCCTGCTCTCAGGGCCAGCTGATGGCACTGGGAGAGCAGCAGATCCCAGTTCTCCCTGGCACGTGGCAGCCTGGCCATCCACAGGGCTGCACAAACTCCGGGTGCTGAAGTGAGTGGTGCTCCTTGTCTTCCACTGGGTGTAAGGAAAGCTTCACCTTCCTGTGCAACGTCATCCTGGGGCCTGGTGACATCACCAGGAGGCTCTGGGGTGCTGGTGAGCCAAATTCTGGTGTGAAAAACCCCCAGTTCCATAACTCTTCCTCTCCTGGAACAGCACAGCCCAGGTGCAGACCACGGTCACACCTGGTGTCACCACAGCGCTCAATGAGTGTGACACCACAGGTGTCATTCGTGACAGTTCTTTCACCCCCAGTGAGATGTTTTATTGCAGTAATTCTGCTCTCTCATCACCTAATGAGGCCACAGCAATTAATTAGACGCCAGAGCCTGAGCTAATTAGTTGGAGTAGTAGTAAAAAAGCAAGCAAAGCCTCACAGTGCTGTGATTGCACCTGAGAATTCGCTTTCCTGGCTGCAGTTCATGGCACAGGGCAGAGCACAGAGATGCTGTCCAGTGCCTTTTCTGAGATTTATTTATGGAAAAAAACTGTGTAATTTCTGAGCTATGCAGTTCTTAAAATGATGAGCACTAACACGAGCTGTGTCCCTGCAGGGCTCTGAAGTCTGAAGGGGTCTGTGAGTCTGTCCTCTATGGGCTGCCCTTCATCATCAAGCCCACGAGCTGCTGGCAGCTGGACTGGGATGAACTGGAGACAAACCAGCACAGCTTCCATGCTTTGTGTCACAGCCTCCTGGTGAGTGTGTGAAAATTGCAGTGTGATGGGGAAGGAACTGCCAGGGAAAGGAACACCTTGTAACACCTGTCTGGCCTGCACCAGGAAACATTTTAAAAGCTGCAATTTCATCTCGTGGGCCAGAATTGGGCTTGTAAATCCTTCCATCTGCTGGAAAGATGCTACAGCTCATCAGACCTTAGAGAAGACCCTCAAACCTACCAGAAATGAGTGTTTGGGGGTGTGAAGTGCAAATGTCAGGGTTGGAGTTAGACTTGCCACTTTAATTGCAAAAATCATTAACCAAGGCTTGGCCAGTGTGGAGAAGTGGCTGTTACTGACAAGCTGTAAAGCAGAATTGGGTGTTTTTCTTAAGAACTGACTTGCTAAAAGAACAAAACAAATGCCATACTGCCCTCAGCCCTGCTGCAGAATAGTTTCCCTTCCCTAATGTGTGGGTGTGCCTGCCCTGAGCCCCGCAGCTCTCACGGTGGCAGTGCTGAAGGAAGTGGCTGTTGCCTGTTGTTCACACCTGGATTTTGCCCTTTAGAAAAGGAAGTGGATGCTCTTGGCCAGGCGTGAGCCGCAGAGCACTGGACCGAACTGGAACGTGGTGGTGCATCCCTATTATGTCATTGTCCCCTCCGACTCTGCCACTCTCCTGGTGAAAGCAGTGGCCATCAGAGAGCTCCTGCTGCCATCAGCCTTCCCAGCCCTCCTGGCTGAGCACCCCGAGCGAGTCCGGGGCCCCATCGAGGTGAGTCACTCGTTATCAGCTCTCATTATCACCTCAGCAGATAACGAGAGAAGGAAATGGCTGTGACAATGTTTAGAGACAGCTGGAATGTGATGGAGCACTCCAAAACTCCTTCTCGGCAGACAGCTTTCTTCCTGGACAGCAAATACCCGTCCTTTGCAGCAATTTGCATGTCTGTTGGGGGGGAAGAGGCCTTGTGAAGCAGAGTTGAGGGTGACAGTGCCCAGAAAGGGTGCTCCAGCTTGTTGGCTGATTTTGGGCATGGGAAAGGGTAGGACTGCATCGTGCAAGGGAATGTTTAAATCCATTAAGATCTGTTTGCAGATCTTGATCTACAACATGACTAAAAGTGCTCCTTGTGGATAGCAGCACAGCCAAAAATCCCTTTACCCTTCACTGTAGGGTGGCTTGGAGTGTTTTCAACACTGTCCCTGAAAAGGAAACCCAAAAAACCGCAAACATACAAACCCCACAGCCTCTACCTGTCACATCCCGTAGCAAACTCAAGTTCTTTCTTCCGAGAGCAGAGCGCCCTGAACAACTTGGAAGTGGAAGTTGCTTACAACCCCTTGCACCTGAAGAGCAACCTCTACAAATACCTGAAGAGTTCCTTGTACAAACCTCCACACCGGCAGCAGCAGCCCCAGCCCCGGGAGCAGCGGCCGGAGCGGCACCAGCCCAGGCAGGTGAGAACCTGTGTGTGAGCAGCCTGGATGGGGTCTGATGTCCCCTCCTGGTCACATTCCTGCAGAATGTGTCCTTCTGGTCACATTCCTGCAGGAGGGCTGAGAGCAGCTCCCTGAGAGCAGGGCTGGGTGTAGCACCAGCAAGGCGAGGCACAGCCAGCACCTCCTCCCACAAGGGTTTGTGTTTTGTCTCTGTCTTGCAGCCTCAGAGCAGAGCCAAAGCTGCAGTGGCTCCCCTGCTGATGGCTCCCTCTCCTCTCCAAACGTTCAGAGCACCAGCAGCAGCCAGGAGAGGCTCCTGTGAGGGCTCCCTGCTCCCCAAGGAGTACGAGGAGTTCCTGCAGTGAGCAGCAGGACCTGCCCCTGGGTGCAGCCACAGGTCCTGGCTCAGCAGCTGGCCGGATGTGGTCAGGCAAGACACCGAGCTTGGCCTTGGCCAGACAGGCACTTCCCATCGTTTGTTCCTCCTTGTTGTTGTTTCACGGTTGCGTTTGTCACCGAGCCAGTTCTGCAGGAAGTTTGCAGCTCGGGGACCCTCTGTCCAGAGGATCCAGCTGTCCCCTGCAGCAGCAGCAGCACCAGCACCACCACGTATTTCCTGTTCTTGCCAGCACACGTCACCAGCCTGCCTCAAGTTTGGGTTTCTGAGACTGGGCTAGCACAGGCCACAGATCACAGATCGCTGTCAGCAGGAGCAGAAGAGCTGCAGGGAGGAAATCAGACAGACAAGGCAGGGTGTCGTGCTGAGCTGCCCTGATCCCACAGCAGCAGGTTCGGTGGGGTGTTTGAATAGGCATGAAGCACGGCTCTTGAATTTAATCTCAAAGCCTGCAGTTCTGCTCTCCCGGGTGATTTAGTTGCTTCCAAGCTTGGCCTCACTCTCCAACGCCCCAGCTCATGAATGGGGTTGTAGCAAGTGCCAAGCCAGGGCAATTCCAGAGGTTTCCTGCCCACATGCCAGCCTGTTTTCCAGTGCAGGTGTAGGGCAGATGCCCCTAGCACGGCAGAAGCCAAGGGCAGCTCAACCAAGCCAAGGTGGGGTGGTCTCACCAAGCCCCTGATGCTGAGCACCAGCAAAGTTTGTGTTCTACTTACTTGGTTCTGAAAGCTGTTTCAAAATAAAGTTATCCTCCATTAAGTTCATTTTCTGCCTGTGGTTTCTGACATATGCAGCATTGCTACCCCAACACCGACCTGTGCTTCCTGGGAAACAGCTGCAGGTGAGCAAGGGCACGAGGCAAGCACCATAATCCCATCAGAGCCATCTCTTCTCCCTGGGATCTGAGCTCTGGCATGGGCTGGCTCTTCCTTTGCCCTGGCATCTCATCAGGCAGCTGCTCGCAGCAAGACATCAAGGACAGGTATCTTGGAAGACAGGGCAGACACCCAGGCAGGCAGAGGGATTGCTGGGTGTAGGAATGAACACAGAAAGGGTCCAGCATGGGGCGTAAAAACCAGTCAACAACATAAAAATGATAAAATCAGGTCAGGGGAGGGGGCAGCAGGGAGGCAACAAAGTTTTTGGAAGCACCTCAGCCGCCCTCAGATTTCCCAAAACCCTTTAGACTTTTCCCCTTCTCCTGCAGCAAAACCCCAGTGCAGAGGAGGACCCAGCAGAGGGGAACAGCCACAGGTTGGTCCTGGCCACAGCTGAGCTGTGTTTTTACAGGACTGAGGTTTCCTCCTGCAGCTTGGGCATCAGATAAATGCCCAGAGCTCATCACCTCATCACCATCTCACCAGCCTGGGGACCTGAACCTGAACCTCCAGACTTCCCCCATGGTTTGTGGCTGAGCTGGGGCTGCAGAAGTCGTGCTCAGCGCTCTGCATGGGTACAGCACAGCCTGGCACCTGCCTGTTCTGTCGGTATCAACAGGCTGCTAAACCTGCAGAAGTCACCAGCAGCCCCATCCAGATATGGGGGCAGCCAATGCCAGGGTGCCTGCTGTGGCCCCACACAGAAAGGACAACCTGGTTTTTTCCCCTGGGAAGGTTTCTGCCCAAGGCTGAAATCAGGGCAAACACCCAAACACTCAAATCTGAAATCACCCAAGGCTGAAATCAGGGCAAACACAGCAATCACCCAAACCACAAAGCAGGGATCACAAATTTTGCCATTAATGTCAATGGGATCCAGACTGGGCCATTCCAGGCCCTTCAAAGCAGCTGGGATCAGGGGGGGATCAGCAGTGGGATCGAGCTGGAGAAGGAGAGAGATCCTGTGACTCATCAACAGCCACTGAGCTGCAGCAGAGCTGGCACCTGGCCCTGCCCAGCCCTGTGCCTGGAGGCCATCACATATCTGAGCCTGACTCTCATTTCCCTTAATCCCCTGGCATCAGGGCATCCATCCATAGCTCAACCTGGCAGGCACTTTTCTTTTTGGCTCCCTCTTAGCTCAGTAGCTCTGGCACAGACACAAACGTGCACCTGCATCTCCCCATCCATGCCACAGGCAAACGTGTCGTTCTGAGACATACAGACTTTAATATTAAAATAACTTTATATAAAAATACTTTTGGAGACTGATGGCAAGCACCACAAAGGCACCAGAGCCCTGCAGCCTGGTCAGACAGGAAGCCAGAGCAGAGCCAGAGCAGCAGGTACAGGAAAATACCAGCCCTCCTGCAGATCAGAAGGCACAGTGGAGCCAGCTCCAGAGCTGGAGAAACACACTGGGACTTGCACCAGCCACAGCTCTCTTGCTCTTGCTGTTTCCCTCCAAAGAAACACAGCCCCTCAGCACCGGTGAGCAAAAGGGGCTCTGCCTGAGCCCAAACAACCCCAAGCCACCCCAGGGCAGAGGAGCCCAGCTGGCACTGAGATGCCCAGTCCCTCTTGGGATACAGACACAGAGCAGCAGCACCTTACCCCTCCCCTAAGTCCTCATAGAGAGGCGACAAGCTGTACTCATCCACAGACTGCTCCTTCCTCTGCAGCTGCTGGGGCTTCACCACCTGGCTGTACAGCACCTCCACGTTGTTGTTGTTGCTGCTGTTGAGGCCGGGTTTGGCGAGCACCTTCTCCAGGGCAGCGCTGCCTCGCCACCTGCCAGGCTCCTCCACCCTCTCTGCCCCTTTGGGGATAAAGGCTGCCTGGGGCTTGGGGGCTGGGACCGGCTTGGGGTTCTTGGCCTTGGCGGGGAAGGCGGGTACCGAGTAATCGTCAGTGCTGGGGTTGTAGGGGTATTCGTAGCCGCCCTTGCCGTCGTGGCCCTGGGTGCGCCAGGCCTCGCTCGTGGGCCGCGCCTCGTCGTAGATGTAGGTGAGGGCGTGCAGCGGGCGGGGAGCGCGGCCCTCGGGCTCGTCGTAGATGTGCTCCTTGTGCCCGGGGGGAGCCTGGCCACGACCCTCAGCTCGGCCCTGCCCCTCGGCCCGGCCCTGCCCCTCGGCCCAGACCTGCTCGTACGGGCCCGAGTACGGCGGCACCGGCAGCCGCGGCTTCGGCTCCTCCGCAGCCCCGCCGGGCGCCTTGGCCCCGCTCATGGCCTTGCTGTCCACAGGGTCCGAGTACAGCGGGTCCGGCCACGGCCGCAGGCCCTTCACCGAGTCCAGGGGCTCCGAGTACACGCTGGAGGGGTCCTCGGCCGGCGGCACGGCACGGAGCGCCTTGGGCAGAGGGGAGCGCGGCGGGGTGCTGGACACCGCGGGTTTGGCCGGTGGCACGGGCAGCTCTGGCAGAGTCCGGCTCTTCAGCAGAGACGTGGCGTCTCTCTCCTCTGCTGCCGCGCCGGCCCTGGGTGCCAGCCCCGCTTTGGAGGCGTCGTCCCCCTCAGCAGGCAGCTCCAGGTTCAGGGTGTCAGCCAGGGCCTGGCGGATCTGCACCATGCTGGGGCTGTCGGCTTCCAGCGAGTCGCAGCTCTGCCGGTTCTCCTCCACCTGCGCCTTCTGCTCCTGGATGGAGGCTTCCACCAGGCGGAAGATCTCGTTGCCCTGCTTGGTCTCGAAGGTGAAGTTTCCAGGTCCCGAGTCACAGCGCCTGCCAGCCTCGAAGGAGAACATCACCTGAAGGGGAAGCACAAGGGTCACATCCCGCTCGGCACCCGCTGACCCGGCGCGTCGTGCAGGCTGTGCTTCCCACCAAAGGGCGTGTGGCTGCAGCGCCGATCCTGCACATCCTGCAGGAGAGACTGCCCTGAAACCCTGCTCCTTCCACTCTCACAGCAAGGGCCACCCTGTGCCCAGCAGCTGGGCAGCGAAAGGCCACACTGCCCAGCAGCTCAGAACAAGCTGTGGAACTGGAACTGGAGCACGCCTGAGAGAACATCACTGCTGGAGCCCTGCTGCCTTACCTGAGCAATTCCAGCAGTTTCAACCACTGGCACCAGATAGTCTAGGAAATAACACTGAGGAGGGAGTAGGGTGAGAAGGTGAGTGACAGTTCAGCAGGGGAAACTAGTATAGAATCTTAGGTAAGAAGGGAGCAAACTGGAAGCAAACAAGAGGAAGAACACAGCTTTCCACAGGACAAACCCAGCAGCAGCAGCTCAGCTACCAAGAGTAAGCAAAGCATTGACCTACCAGCATTAATCTGTTCATGGTATGAGGTCTTCTAAAGAGAAGTTTGCACCAGGGCTGTGCTTCCTCTGGCCTGAACACACTCTGGTGAGCAGGTTCCCACCAGCTGACACCCACACCCTTCCTGAGCCTCATTCCCTTAACCAGGGGGGATTTTTCTGCCTCTCTCACAGGCAGCAGCAGCCCCTGTGGTTGCTACAAAGGTCTCTGGGGACAAACTTCTTTTCGTGGGTCAGTGCTGCCAAATAGAAGCACAGTCAGCCCCTCTCTGCTCAGGTCACCCATACCCTGCAACTCTCCTCTCCTCCTGTCCCCAGCACAGACTCTGCACATGAGCTGGACATCCCCACAAGGGCAGCTCGGTTTCCACCTCTGTTTTGGGAACGTGCCACAGAAAGCACCATCAGCAGAGTGTGGCTGACACAGTCACTGCTATGAACAGCCTCAGGGACACCACTAAACAACCCCAGGGCCACCACTTCCTCCCTGTCCAGCGTGGCCCAGACCTCCTGCACCCAGGGTAGCAGCAAGGCAGACTGGGGACTCACTGCAGGAGGACTCTGGAGAGGTCAGTGAGAATAGGAGCACTTTGCCCCATGAAGTGAACAAATCCAGAGCAACTGACGTCTCAAAGCCCCTCTGCTCTGGCCACCATCCTTAGGAGGGAGGGACTGAGCCCAGGGCAGAGCCAGGACTGCCAGGAGCCAAGATCCCTGGAGGATCTTGTGTGCAGCACTGAGGAATGTCCCCATTCATGGCACGGGCTGGGAAGTGCCAGGATGGAGAAAGGGAGCGGCAGAGGCTGCAATGGCCTCAGTGAAAGTGGGACAACCACAGAGGGGATGAGTGTCCTGCAGCCCACGCTCCAGCATGGCGACACAGGCAGGAACTGAGAACAGTCAGGGTGACAGATGTCCCTGGGGACCCTGCTGTGGTCACAGGGGGCTGCAGCAGTCCTGGCATTCGGCAGGGCTGGCTGCAGGACATCAGCTCAGCCTTCCACAAGGGAACAGCTACGGGGGGAGCACCTGCAGCACACGGGGCCCCCCATTCCCCACCTTGTCCCGGCCGTATCTCCGGAGCAGCCGGTAGGGCCACACGTAGAGGATCCTGTCCGTCCGTGGGTCCTTCAGGACGAGGCTGTCACGCTCGGCCTTGAGCACGTAGGAGCCACGCAGCTCGCAGCGCTCCGCGGCCTCGGTCCGCTGCACCGTCACCCAGAAGGCGTTCACTGAGGGGACAGGGCTGCTCAGGGCAGGGCAGGGGTACACACAGCCCCACTGAGGGGACAGGGCTGCTCAGGGCAGGGCAGGGGTACACACAGCCCCACTGAGGGGATAGGGCTGCTCAGGGCAAGGCAGGGGCACACACACAGCCCCACTGGGGGTACAGCTGCTCAGGGCAGGGCAGGGGCACACACACAGCCCCACTGAGGGGACAGGGCTGCTCAGGGCAGGGCAGGGGCAAACACACAGCCCCACTGTGGGCACAGGGCTGCTCAGGGCAGAGCAGGAACACACAGGCAATGCCCAGCGTGGCCCCAGTGATGGGGCAGCAGCAGGACAAGGCTCTGTGGAAGGTGGCCCCAAGTCAGGGTAGCAACAGGTCCCACCTTCGTCTCTGGAGTAGTAGATGGAGTTCACGGCCATCTCCAGGGCCGGCGCCTCCCCGCTGCCCTCTCGGCCATACTGTGACACCACGCCGTCACTGGGGCCATTTCCCTGGCAAAGGAGAGCAGATCAGACCCAGAGTCCCCTTCCCACATCAGCCCCTGGGCCCCCTTGCATGGCCTGGGCCCTGCTGCCCTCCCCGGCCCCACACAGCCTGGCTGTCCTCCCCACCCCACAGCCAGTGACAGCCCCCCCTGAGCCCACATGAACATGGATGAACAGAGCCAGGAAGCACAGGGGGGACTTCCCTGAGCTCCTGGCAGCACTTTGTCCCCAGCTGGGCTCTGCACTGACAGAGGACAGGGAAGCACAACCCACAGAGCTGCCCCCACAGCATGGCACAACCCCAACACACCCTCCTGGCTGTACCAGCACAAGCACAGGGGGCTGATAGCTCGGTAACAGGGGGTCTGTGTCCTGCCCTGCCTAGGAGGAGGGGTGGCCTGCAGAGGGGAAGCGAGCACTTCTATTTTAGCACATGCAGAACTGAAAGTGCAACACACACACACCGTCAGCGACCGTGTCCCAGCACGGTCCCAAAGGGCCTGGGGCAGGACACAAACCCTTGGTGCTTTCAGAGATCTTCCTCCAGAAAAGCCCCTCACAAATTACAGGCTCACAGAGCCCTGTGCAGCTGGCACGAGGGAGGGTCAGTGTGTGTGGCCAGGAGCTGGAGTTGTTCCTTGGGGCTGCAGCAGAGGGTACATCTTGCAGGAGGCAAGTGCAACCATTTCAGTTTAAAACCCACACACATGAGCTTCTTATCAAGATGCCCAAACAAGATCCAAAAAAGGGCCATCCAGCCCTTGTATTTGGGTCCTGAAACCTCATATCCTGACAGCTGACAGCAGCAGCTCCTCCTCAGCTAAAGCATCCAATGCAGCAAGGCTCCAGCCTGGGATTGGAAAGCCAAGGGCCACCTAATTTTCCAGAGCCTTCTAAAGCTCTATTTGACTGCACTTTTCTACATCTTCAAAAGGAAAGGAAAATTCTGTTCTGAACTCCAAATGATCCCTGGCCCCAGCTCCCAAGCTGCTGGACCCTGCTTACCCTCTGGGCAGCAACATGACACAAAATCACATTTCTCCATGCAGATGATCAGCACTCCCAGCTGAGGATCTCCAGCTCTGTGCAGAGAGGCCACGTGCAGCTCTTGTGCCTCCTGCTCCAGGTCAGGCCTTTCTAAAACACATGCCAGCCTTGTAGCCTTTTGCTCACAACTTCCTAAACTGTCAGCTTGCTTCTGGACCTCGGGCACACAGATGATGGCTCCCGTGTGAGGGATGGCACGAGCACAGCACTGCTCCAAGCAGGTGCTCCCTGGCCTGGCCACTACCCTGCCCCACTCCAAGGGCGTGTTGTGCCCCCAGCTCGGCCCCACAAGCCACTTCCAGGGCAAAAGCTGCAACCCTGACTGCACCAGGAGACAAAGAGTCATTTCCACCAGTGCCTCCCGGCCCCGTCAGCGCCGGCATTTGCTGCACAGACACACTGGGGCTGGCAGGAGACTGCACGAGGGACAGAGGTAAATCACACTCAGCAAACACCCGTCAGGGGGAGATCCTGGGATCACCAACTGTGCAGCCAATCCTCCTGCCAGGCAGCCCTGCCCAGCACCCCGAGCCTGGAACGGGCTGGAGCCCAACCCAAGGCTCTGCAAACACCTCCCAGGAGGGAGAGCCAGGGCTGTGGGGCTGGGCAGGCATAGGCTGCTCTCCCAGAGGGCATGGAAAACCACGCTCTCAGGGCACCCACTGCCCAAACAGCTGGTCATGCTGGCCGACCACCACCTCCAGGGGCTGCAGGGCTGTGCTAGAGGACCAGCACAGATGGGGTGTCCCCAGCAGCAGCCAGGAGTGAATCCCAAGGCTGGGCAAGGGGGGTTCCAGGTCCTGGAACCAGACAGGTCCTGGAGCCAGGCACCAAAACACTCTCGAGGCTCCGCTTCCGCCACTGCTGCTGCGGCAGGAAAGGCAACAGTGGCTGGGCCAAGAGGAAACGCTCCTCGGCCATCACCTGGCCTCCTGCCAGCTCTCTGCAGGGGCGAGCACGGGCTCTGCACCGGGCAAGAAGATCCCGACTCGAAATTTGGAGCCACAACCACGAGTTATTGTCAGCACCACAACCCGCAGCAAGAGCCATCAACAGGGGACCGGAGTGCCAGGGCCGGGTGCTTTAAACCTGGGACCACTGGCGCTGCCTCAGGGTGTCCTTCCCTGTGCCGCCAGGTGGGAAGGGGTCACCCACACACACACACACACACACACTGATGTCCGTGTCCCGTTCCGTCCCCCCTGCCCACCCCGGGGCTCACCGGGAAGGCGATCTGGCACAGCTTTGCCACCCACTCCTCGCTCTGCTCCTTCTCGGCCGCGAAGAGGAAGCTGCGGTCGCGGGTCTCCAGGCGGAAGGTGGCGGTGCCGGCGCGGGGGCCGCCCTCGCCCACCGGGGCCACGCTGGTGCAGTCGCTGAGCCGCACCACGGTGCGGGCGAGCCGCCGGGTGCCCGCTCGCCCGGCCGCCGACGGCTCCTTGCAGTCGAACACCTCGAGCCGGGCCACGCCGTGCTGGCTGGCCGGGTAGAGCGCGGACCAGCCGCGCTTCCAGCGCTGCGGGGAGCGGGGTCACACCGCGCCGGGGCCGCTCCCCACCC
>VZTH01005140.1:0-11024 GCA_013397815.1 Aleadryas rufinucha
AAGAAAAAAAGCATTTGCAGGCAGGAGAAAGGGGCTTAAGTCCTCTGGGTGCAGTTGGATGGGCTGCAGCCGGCCCTGGCCCGTGGCCATCCCTGCTGGGGTGCCCCGTGTCCCCTTTTCCCTTCCTCAGAGGAGGGCTGGGGAGGGCAGCGGGCCTGCAGAGCCCCCCCACCTCCCCTACCTGCCCAGGCTTTATTCCCTGGATTTATCCCGGCAATAGGAGTGGGATGTTTATACCCAGGGCAGTTGAGAACCCAAACAGGACCCGGCGCTCTGCACCGCCGTGGTTATTTATGGCCTGTGGCTGGAGCTGATAACGCTCCCTCCAGAGCCCTGCCTGCGCCGGGAATAAAGCAATTCCACAGGATAGATTAATAGGCATTTCATCCCGGCAGCTGGGAGGGAGGGAGGGAGGGAGGAGAGGCTGCCGGGGGCTCGGTGGGGCAGGAGGGTCCGTGCTTCCTCCCGCCGGGCCGGGCATCAGCTCGCCAAGGCTTTCAAAGGGCTGGAGCCCGGCCAGAACCATTGGCCTTAATTCATTAGTCAACTCAATTTCGCTGCCTCCGCAAATAAGGACTTTGTCTGGGATGGGGAAACGGAGCAGAGCAGCTATTGTGCCCCGGGAGCGGGCAGAAAGGGCCCTTTGAGAGGACACTCTGCTGGAATAAAAGTCACTTTTATCCCAGAATAATTAGCATGCTCTGAGTACACTAATTATTCTGGCATAAAGGGACTTTTATTCCCGAGCAGCTCGGCCACGCGGGGAGTTGCTCTGGATTCGGCTCCACCTGCCCATGTGAACGCAGCCAGGGATGATCCAGCTGGGATTTGGGATCCTTGGGGTGGCCGGGATCCTCACTGGAGTGCACATGGGGGGTCCCACCCCAGCCGGGGCAGGGAACTGTCACCCCCCAGGAGATGCTGAGTGCTCCAGGAGGCTGGAGAACAGCAAGAGGGGCACGAGGACATGGAGACCCAGACCTGTTCCAAGCCTCCAGGTCACCTCCTAAGGGATCTGGGTCCCTTGAGGGACCTCAGAGCGTCTCCCAGCTCTGGGGAGCACAAGGTCACGGAGCCACCGTCACACAGTGCAATCTCCTGCGGCTTCAAGGTCTCTGCAGGGATAACAACCCCTGACAACGCCATGGCCCTGCCCTGCCCTTGCCACAGCTTTTGGCCGTCACCAATTCCCATCCCAGTCCCCAAAACCAAGCCCAACAAGCCCGTGGGGACACGGCTCCAGCCACCCATCACCCCCCCAGCACAGCGAGCACGTGCTGCCAGTGAGGGCGAAGGTTTGGGGATTCCTTGACAGCACATCCCGGGAAGGCAGGTCCTGCACAGCTTCCAGGTGGCAGCTGCTCCACTGGAAAAACATCCCTGGCACGGTGAAATGTCCCATCTGTCTGTGACTGGTACAAACGGCGAAAGAGGAATTGGCACAGTCATCCCTGAGCTGGTGCTGCGTCCCAGATGCCACCTGACCCCTTGGCATCCCCACCGGATGCTCCCAGGGGGTTCCTGCAGGTCAGGGATCCTGCTTTCCCTGGTTTTAACTTCCGTAAGTTGCAGGAAAAGAGAATTTAGGATTTTATGCAGCCAAAAGGGCGTAGGGCCGAGGGAGGGCCGACAGCATCAGAGCGGGTGCGGAGGAGAGCACGGCGCTGGTGAGTAAGCAGCGCTGGGCTCCAAATCCGCTCTTCCCGGGGGAAAACGCGCTCCAGGCCGGCAGAGGAGAGGCTGAGCGAACCCATCTGGAAGGGCCGGGGGCTGCGGCAGGAAGTGGGGCCTTGGCGTGGGCACCGGCCCAAGGATGAGGAGCCGGCCCCGGGGCGGAGGCGCCGGCACAGCCCCGCTCCACGCGGCGCTCGCCCCAGTGCCCCGCAGCATCCGCCCGGGCGCTGGGAAGGCGGCTGGAGCGGGAAGTATTAAACCCAAGTGCTTCCTTTTCCAAACAATAAAAAAGCACCACGACACCCGCCGGGAGGAAACCCTTCACTGCCTTTCCCCGCGCCGGGGGGCCGGAGGGGTTCAGCTCCCAGCGCCTGGAGAGGACGGGGCCGCCGTAAGCACCACGGTTTGGGGTGTCTGTGCCCCCCCAGGTCAGAGCCCCCAAGTGTCATAAATCATCTGGAGCCGCTCTCATGGCAGTGACAGAGCCAGGGACAGCCAAGGGGTGTCAACACCGGCAGCAGGGGACCGGGGGGACGCGTGTCCCCAACAGAGGCTGGAGTGGGTGGGCACGTGGGGGTGGGTGGGCACACACTGGTGAGCAGAGGAGCGTCCTGCTGCTCCCCAGGGCTGAGGGTTTGTGTTCCTGTGCCATCCTTCAGACCACAATATCCCAGTTCTGAGAAAATCACCAGCTGTCAGCATCGAGGGCACAGGGAAGCAGAGGGAGGGGACACTGGGAGGGACTCGGTCCTGAGGAGCCCAGTGCAGGGCCAGGGGGTGCAGAGACTCCTGCACGAGCTGTGGCCACGCTGTTGGCCACCTGCGACCTGAACGAGCCACGTGTGACCCAGGACCACGAGTCCATGCCCACGAACAAAGAGCTGCAGGTAAACGGGTGAGATTGATGCCATTCAAAGCTCTCAGCACATTTAAATTTCTGCCTGGCAGCCCCCAGCAAACAAACCCGGCCACCCCCAGGGAGGCTGGGGCATGGGGGCAGCAGCAGGATGGCTCCCAAAGCCTCCCCCAGCTGGAATCCTCCTCGACTCGGTCACCAAGGGATGGATGGCAGAGCCCCGAGTCCAAGAGCAGCGACTCCTCTCTCACCCCCACAACTGCAGCCCCCCAGTTCAACAGCAACCCCCACACTCAACCCCCAACCTGCCCAGCTCTGGCACACCCAGGGTGAGACCCCCAACAACTGCCCACCCTCAGGGTGAGACCCCCCCAATACCTGCCTGTCCCCAGGATGAGACCCCCAACACCTGCCCGTCCTCAGGTTAAGACCCCCAACACCTGCCCGTCCTCGCCAGGGTCTCATTTGGAGAAACAGCATCTGGCAAGAGGCTAATTAGTCCACTCAATTAAAGATGCAACTTCCAACTCAATTAGACTCCCTCCCAGACATCCACCATTCCCAGTGCTGCCCCAGCCCACGCGTTTTGGACATCCCAGACCTGCTCTCACCTTCCTGACACTCCCGGAGCCTGGGATGCTCTTCCCATCCCTCCCCTCAGTGCCACTGCAAGCACGGTCCCACCGGAGAAGCTCAGAGCTGCCAGCAAGGTCATTATCCAACAATTCTGCTGCCAACCCCACGAGCGGTGCTGGGACCGTCTGTGGTCCTGCACAGCATCTGCATGACTGCAGCTCCAGCCCGCTCCGTTCCCTGGCTCAGGAAGGACACTGGGGTCTATATTTAGCCCTAGAAATGGCCGGACCACGTTGAGGAACGCAACCTCTCAGGATGGAATAACATCCAGAACAGCCCTCACGGCCCACCCTGTGCTTTCCCTTCAAAAATAGGAGCCACACTGCAAAGAAAACAACCAGTTTGGGCCGAATTAGAAAATGCTGAAAACATTTGGCGTGGCCGCAGCCGGCAGGTCGGGCTGCCCAGGGACGGTGCGTGGAAAGGGCTGGAAAGTTAAGTCAACAGCAAAACCTGGGCTGTAAATAGCTCGAGGTGGCCGTGGGTTGCAAAATCCCAAGGAGAGGGGAAAAGCATCCCCTGGAAAACAAGCTGCAGCAGGGGCAGAGGCTCCTTTTGGGAGAGCCTGAGGACGACAGCGCTGGGTGCAAAACGTCCCCAGGCGCTCGCTCGGCGAGGCCGCGGCACCACCGGCCACCGAGCCCGCACGGACAGGGCTGTCCCCGGAGAGGAATGTCCATGGGAACACAGCCGGACACGCTCTCAGGGAGCTGACGGAGATAAAATGCATCCCAAGCACAAGGAGAGTCCTGCCTGCCCGGCAAAGCCGGGGCTGTGGGGAGGAAACAGGCCGGTGCAGCCACTGCTCGCAGGCCGGGGTCAGCACCAACCCCAAGGAGCCCATTCCCAACCCTGGGACCGCCGGATTCATCCCAGGCACTTCAGCGGAGCCCCATGGCTTGCTGGGGTGAGCTGGGAGCAGGACTCTGGGCTTGGCAGGCAGCTCTCACTCAGGGCTGAGACCCCGGCAGGGCTGGGAGGTCTGGGGGGCGCAGAGAGAGGATTTATCTGCACCAGGAAAGTGCTTGGAGCGGATCTGGGAACCGAAATCATCTCCACGCCTGGAAGAGGAACCTCCTGCCCCATGACAAAGCCACGGGCTCATCAGTGGCGCTGACTCAGCAGGATGTGGCACATCCTGTGTGTCCCCCCCTCTCCCCGGGCACTCCACAGCTCCCGAGGGCCCGGCCCTGGCTGGGATTTCGGGAAGCACCTCCCATGCACCCCCCTGCCGGGCAAAGGCCACTCACAGAACCACGTGCTCCCTGCACCGTTCTGGAGAGGCTCCATCCAAAAGACCATCCACGGGCTCAGGAAAGCTCCCCAAAGGCACAGCCAGACCCCTGGAGCGCCACGGGGGTCACAGACACGGGCACGGCTCCTCCTGCCTCCCAGCACAGTCAAACCCCCGTGTGGACACCATCCCCAGGGACCCCCCGGGCTGTCCCGTTCCCTGCAGAGCATCTCAGTGCTCACGAGATGGTGGCAAGTCCTCAGCAGCAGGATCCACCCGACATCCGGAGCAGATCCCTCCTCACCGGTGTCCAGTGTCCTCACCTTACCACCACCACCATCACCTCTACAGATGCTACCAGTGCTCCCAGTTTCTGCCCAAAGGGCTCCTGGCTCTCACCCTGCCCATCCTTCATCCCCCTCTCCACCCTCAGTGAGCACTGGGAGGTGACCTGGATGTTGCCACAACCTTGAGGGGCAGACAGGTTCCCCCTGTGCCCTCCTGGAGGGGGAAGGAGCCGTGGTCCTTCCCCAAGCACCCTCATCCCCAGACAGTGGGAGGACGGATTTTGGGAGCCAACCCTCCTTCCTCAAAGCTTCTCGTGCCACCACCCCGTCCCCTCAGCCGACTCCAGGGCTGTTTTCGGGACCCCACCCAGCAGCTGGTTTACGCAGCTTTTCCCTTAATTTGTCTCTGATTTTCCGCTCCAGTCCTGCTGCTCCTGTGAGGAGAGGGGAACGCCCGTGCAGCGGAGCAGAGCCTGGACAGCCCCATTGGGCAACCACAGGTCAGGCACGGGCTGGGGGCAAAGAGGAACCAAGGGACGCCAGCTGGAGCCAGAGGAGGACGCTCCAGGAGCCAGGGCCTCGGAGGCACAGGGAGGACCTGGGCGGTTTTGCTCCCCGTCATCCCAACTAACACTCGAGGAAAAGCATCACCAGCTGGAGCAGCCCCCGCTCCTTCCCGGTTCGCAGGCTCCCCCGGAGCACATGGAAGCGGCACGGAGAGAACACGAGGAGCGAGCGGCGGGGCTGAGACACCGAAGGCGAGGGGGCTGCCACAGCTGTTCCCACCCCCGCGCCGCCCACCGCGCCTCGGGAGCTTCGGAAGCAGCGAGGAGGCAACGCCTCAGCTTCACCCCGAACCTGGCAGCGCTGCCAGGGACGCTCCGGCGCTGCCCCATCCTCCCGACGTCAGTGCCTGTCATGGACAGCGAGCACGTGGGATGGGGGCAGAGCCTGGCCCTCTGGCCGGACACCACAGTGGCACCAGGCACCTCTCGCGCTGGGACAGAGCCCCATGGGGCTGCTGGAACTCCAAGTGTCTCGCTGGGATGCTCCACACAGGAATGCCGGACATCCCTCTGGACACTGCCCGGAGGAGCCCCCAGCCATGTCCCTCCAGCAGCTCCTGCCTTCTCCTCCCAACACCCCAGACCTCCACTCTTCACCTCCACTGAACCCGGCGCAGCTCCGTGCGTGTCCGTGCACGCTTAGGGAAGTGGCGTGTGCACACCCACACGTGTGCACACACACGGGAACTCACGGAAAAACACATGGGAAAACACCTGGGAACACCTGGGAANCCCCAGCCATGTCCCTCCAGCAGCTCCTGCCTTCTCCTCCCAACACCCCAGACCTCCACTCTTCACCTCCACTGAACCCGGCGCAGCTCCGTGCGTGTCCGTGCACGCTTAGGGAAGTGGCGTGTGCACACCCACACGTGTGCACACACACGGGAACTCACGGAAAAACACATGGGAAAACACCTGGGAACACCTGGGAGCACACAGAAACACATGGGAACACACATGGGCACACCCAGGCACACAACGGGACATGCCAGACCACCAAGGTGGCAAGACGGAAGTGCTGCACCAAAACACCCCAGCCCCCCTTAACCACAGGTATTTCCAAAACATGAACGGGGTGATGATCCCTGCCTGCCCTCACTCCACTCCTGGGGCTCTGCTGCCACAGGGCCCAGGGATGCCCCACACCACCCCAGGAAGTGGCAGAGGATCGAACAGACAGGCACCGCACACCGGTGCCCTTTGTTCCCCATGGAAGAGCTTCCTCCCACCCCACGGTTGGACTCTGTCCTCCTCTTCTCCAGGAACAAGCAAAGAGCTTCCAGAGCTGCAGAGGCAATGGATGTGAGGAATCAGCTCTCCAGACAAGGATGGGGACCTGCACCCTGCTCCCACTGACATCCTGGCCTCTCCCAGAGCCCCACTGCACCCAGCTGGGGCAGTGGGAGACCTGCATCAGGGAAACCAGAGCCCGGCCAGGACTTCCAGGGCTGAGTAAGCAGCTCAGGTGGCACCTTAGTGGCACATTCTGCCTCCCAATGAGCCCAACCACACGCTTACGATGCCTCCACATCCGCCACACGCCTCCACATCCTCCTACCCACAGGTTCACACAGCTCCCAGCACCGCAAGGTGGTGGAACAGCACCTTATCCCCATCGTGACCCCCAAGAGGGAGCCTGTCGGGAGGGGAACATGAACCAGGAGGAAAGGGTGTCTCTGCCCCACTCCAGCTCCTGGGGTGGAGAAGAGGATGGAGGAACTTCCCTCCAGCTCATCATCTTTCCGCAGCCTCGTTTCCAAAGGCAACGCAGCTTATGCAATGAGCGATGCCTCCCTTCCGCCCCCACCAACTTCTGGATCCGCCGGCTGCTCCGAGCCACCTCTGAGCGGGGATGATGCCTCCGAGACCTCGGCTCCCTGGAGGGGTGACCCCACAGGGCTCAGCTGTTGGCCACCTGCACTGCTGAGCTCACGGGGAGGGTGCCAGCGGCTCAATCAGCCCCGCAGGTGCCACTGAGGGGGGGCCGCGGGGTGCCCTGAGCTGCTCCGCTCCTGTCACCTCCCTCCAAGGGACACAGATCAAGCGCCCGCACCCCCAGTAGGGTGAGGAGGGGCTGGAGGATGGAAACCGCAGGTTCTGGCCTCCTGCAGCCCCAGACATTGAATCTGGGGCAGGGATCTGGCATTTGCCCAAACCTCCTCTTCCTCNCTGTCATGGACAGCGAGCACGTGGGATGGGGGCAGAGCCTGGCCCTCTGGCCGGACACCACAGTGGCACCAGGCACCTCTCGCGCCTGGACAGAGCCCCATGGGGCTGCTGGAACCCCAAGTGTCCCGCTGGGATGCTCCACACAGGAATGCCGGACATCCCTCTGGACACTGCCCGGAGGAGCCCCCAGCCATGTCCCTCCAGCAGCTCCTGCCTTCTCCTCCCAACACCCCAGACCTCCACTCTTCACCTCCACTGAACCCGGCGCAGCTCCGTGCGTGTCCGTGCACGCTTAGGGAAGTGGCGTGTGCACACCCACACGTGTGCACACACACGGGAACTCACGGAAAAACACATGGGAAAACACCTGGGAACACCTGGGAACACACAGAAACACATGGGAACACACATGGGCACACCCAGGCACACAACGGGACATGCCAGACCACCAAGGTGGCAAGACGGAAGTGCTGCACCAAAACACCCCAGCCCCCCCTTAACCACAGGTATTTCCAAAACATGAACGGGGTGATGATCCCTGCCTGCCCTCACTCCACTCCTGGGACTCTGCTGCCACAGGGCCCAGGGATGCCCCACACCACCCCAGGAAGTGGCAGAGGATCGAACAGACAGGCACCGCACACCGGTGCCCTTTGTTCCCCATGGAAGAGCTTCCTCCCACCCCACGGTTGGACTCTGTCCTCCTCTTCTCCAGGAACAAGCAAAGAGCTTCCAGAGCTGCAGAGGCAATGGATGTGAGGAATCAGCTCTCCAGACAAGGATGGGGACCTGCACCCTGCTCCCACTGACATCCTGGCCTCTCCCAGAGCCCCACTGCACCCAGCTGGGGCAGTGGGAGACCTGCATCAGGGAAACCAGAGCCCGGCCAGGACTTCCAGGGCTGAGTAAGCAGCTCAGGTGGCACCTTAGTGGCACATTCTGCCTCCCAATGAGCCCAACCACACGCTTACGATGCCTCCACATCCGCCACACGCCTCCACATCCTCCTACCCACAGGTTCACACAGCTCCCAGCACCGCAAGGTGGTGGAACAGCACCTTATCCCCATCGTGACCCCCAAGAGGGAGCCTGTCGGGAGGGGAACATGAACCAGGAGGAAAGGGTGTCTCTGCCCCACTCCAGCTCCTGGGGTGGAGAAGAGGATGGAGGAACTTCCCTCCAGCTCATCATCTTTCCGCAGCCTCGTTTCCAAAGGCAACGCAGCTTATGCAATGAGCGATGCCTCCCTTCCGCCCCCACCAACTTCTGGATCCGCCGGCTGCTCCGAGCCACCTCTGAGCGGGGATGATGCCTCCGAGACCTCGGCTCCCTGGAGGGGTGACCCCANACCCAGGCACACAACGGGACATGCCAGACCACCAAGGTGGCAAGACGGAAGTGCTGCACCAAAACACCCCAGCCCCCCCTTAACCACAGGTATTTCCAAAACATGAACGGGGTGATGATCCCTGCCTGCCCTCACTCCACTCCTGGGGCTCTGCTGCCACAGGGCCCAGGGATGCCCCACACCACCCCAGGAAGTGGCAGAGGATCGAACAGACAGGCACCGCACACCGGTGCCCTTTGTTCCCCATGGAAGAGCTTCCTCCCACCCCACGGTTGGACTCTGTCCTCCTCTTCTCCAGGAACAAGCAAAGAGCTTCCAGAGCTGCAGAGGCAATGGATGTGAGGAATCAGCTCTCCAGACAAGGATGGGGACCTGCACCCTGCTCCCACTGACATCCTGGCCTCTCCCAGAGCCCCACTGCACCCAGCTGGGGCAGTGGGAGACCTGCATCAGGGAAACCAGAGCCCGGCCAGGACTTCCAGGGCTGAGTAAGCAGCTCAGGTGGCACCTTAGTGGCACATTCTGCCTCCCAATGAGCCCAACCACACGCTTACGATGCCTCCACATCCGCCACACGCCTCCACATCCTCCTACCCACAGGTTCACACAGCTCCCAGCACCGCAAGGTGGTGGAACAGCACCTTATCCCCATCGTGACCCCCAAGAGGGAGCCTGTCGGGAGGGGAACATGAACCAGGAGGAAAGGGTGTCTCTGCCCCACTCCAGCTCCTGGGGTGGAGAAGAGGATGGAGGAACTTCCCTCCAGCTCATCTTTCCGCAGCCTCGTTTCCAAAGGCAACGCAGCTTATGCAATGAGCGATGCCTCCCTTCCGCCCCCACCAACTTCTGGATCCGCCGGCTGCTCCGAGCCACCTCTGAGCGGGGATGATGCCTCCGAGACCTCGGCTCCCTGGAGGGGTGACCCCACAGGGCTCAGCTGTTGGCCACCTGCACCGCTGAGCTCACGGGGAGGGTGCCAGCGGCTCAATCAGCCCCGCAGGTGCCACTGAGGGGGGGCCGCGGGGTGCCCTGAGCTGCTCCGCTCCTGTCACCTCCCTCCAAGGGACACAGATCAAGCGCCCGCACCCCCAGTAGGGTGAGGAGGGGCTGGAGGATGAAAACCGCAGGTTCTGGCCTCCTGCAGCCCCAGACATTGAATCTGGGGCAGGGATCTGGCATTTGCCCAAACCTCCTCTTCCTCCTCCTCCATCCCTCCGACCCAGTGACGGGTCAGATGCTGCCACTGCCACGACACCAAATCCTTCTCCCGCTTCGCTCAAAGGTGGGCAAAGAAATGGGACAGAAAAACCTCCCTCCGAAAATAAAACCCCTTCCTCTTGCTCATCCATCATTCCGGCCTCTCATTTCCCCAGGCCATTCCCATGCGGACAGAGGGGAATCCGTAACAGGAAAGCCGAGACCCCCCCCATTTCCCTGCTTTTAAAGGGAAAAACAGCCCTGCGCGTCCAGGCGTTGCGAAGAACTTCGCCACGGCCGCCGGTTCCCGGCTGGATCGGCTGCCAGCGCGGAGCACGGGCGCTGCCAAGAGCGGCCCCTCGCACATTCCCAGCCCGGCCATGGAGCTGACGAGCTCAAGTATTTACTGAATAGATCAATAAGGGCCGGGAACGCGACGTGCACGGCTTGGGAACGAGCGGCTGGCAGGGAGCTGGATGGACGGATGGGGGGAGGCTGGACAAACGGACACACGGACGGAGGGGACGGACAGCCCGGTCGCTGGATAAACACATTCTCAGTGCCACCAGGCCCGGTCACAGCCAAACTCCGCAGCCGGGCATCGCGGCTCCGGGAGAAGCAGCCCCGGTTATGCAAGAGCGGGAGCGTGGGGCGAGGCCGGGCTGTCACGGGCACCCCTGGGACCGGTGGGACCCCGGCCCCAGGCACCCCCGGGACACCGGGACCCCCGGGCCCGGCTCCCGCAGCGGTGCTGAGCTCCCAACTTTCCTGCTTGGCTGCGGGGAAAACTTTGAATTCCAGAAGAAAATGGGATGGAGGGCGGGTGGGAGCCACGGGAACGGGCAAAGATGAGAAAACGGGGAGCGCCAGAGAGCGGCCCCCGCGGCTGCGGGGGGACGGGGCGGGGGGCGCACCGTGCGCTGCGGAGGGGTGCGGGGAGGACGCGCCTCCCCAGTCCGGCCCGCTGCCCCCCGCTGTCCCCACGGTCCCTCCGGTGTCCCCGCGGCGCGGCGGGGCCGGGCTGCGCCCGCTCTGCTTTGTCACGGCGGCGGCGGCG
>VZTH01005143.1:0-13090 GCA_013397815.1 Aleadryas rufinucha
GGCAGCTTCCCTGGAAATGAGCTGGCCTAGGGCAGATGTGGTGGGGTACTGCCATACTTTAGTCTTCACGGAAGTTCTCTAGATCTTGAGGCTATCTACGGTAGATGGGCTTTGAGCCTCCTCAGGACACTTGGGCAGGGTGGCCCCAGTGGCCGCTGGACACCGTGCATCACCTGTGCCATCACAACATACTTAGTCCTAGTCCCAGCAGTCCCCTTGTGTGTGTGCAACCCCTAAATGCAGATACTTTACCAGACTCTGGCAGTGCCTGGGGCCATCAGGGACACAGGATCTACAACAGAGGATATCACACCAACCAAGCACCTGCTCCTTCTGCCCTAACTTAGCTTTTCTCTAATGCAAAGCCTGGGGTGGAAGACGAGGGAAGTTGCTTTTCTCTCCACGTTCCTATGGGATCTCCCAGTGCTTGGTTCAGACTGTGCCGGAGCCTGAGCCTGGGCTGTGCTGCTTGCAGGGCAGGAGCCATTATCTCTGCTGGACAGGAAGCCAGTGGTTATGGCTGTAGCACTGACTGTTGCATTCCTGGCACTGGGGATTTTGCTGCTTTTTGTGATCTTCAGGTCAGTATGTGCCTCACCTCTCCTGCCCTCTGTGGGGCATTCAGCAGCTTGCAGTGGCAGGGAGTGTCCAAGTGCAGCCTGAGATGAGGCAGGGTGGGAGGCAGGGTGGTTAGACGGGCAACAGCCATCTTCTCTGTCGCTCTGTTCTTTTGGTCTGTGGACCTGACTTGCTGTTTTGCAGGCTAAAGCACAACAGATCAAAAGCTTCGGAGAACAACAGCACTATACCCCTGAGAGGATGTCAGAAAGGTGAAGTATGAGCAAGGGCCCTGTGTGCCTTGTCTAGACAGGCTGTCTGTTAAAAGCACAGGCAGGATGATTGCAGGCTCCATAAGGTCCTTGCAGGAACAAGGTGATCGGAGCTGGCTGGCACAGGGAAAGGGACACCTCCCAGGAGAAGGGACCAGTCTGGGGAGGGACAACCTAAGGTTTGGAGAAGTCCTGGCCTCTGCAATGCCATCTCAGTCCCAGCTGCAGAGTTCCAGGGCTGGCCAGTTTAGCATCAGTTGGGTGCTGAAGTCCCATCCTTGTGATCTCTGCAGATGTACGCAAGCCAAACACACAGATCCCTGTGGAGGAACTGCTGGAGGCTCTGAAGATGTTTAAGAGGGAAGAAATAGAGGCAGAGCAGACAGATGATGAATCAGTCGACAGGCATGGTGTTGGGCTTCTTAGAGAATATCAGGTCTGGTTTAGCTTTGCTTTCCCACCTGGCTACACTGCCCACCCCTCACCCCCTCCCTGGGTGTGTGATGCAGTTGGCCTTGGCCAGCCCCAGAACACAACCCAGTGCTGAGTGGGCTTGTTTTCTTCCTCTGCAGGAACTGTCCTCCACTTTGTTGCACTCCTGCAACGCTGGGAAGGAGCTATGTAATCAAAACAAGAACCGCTACAAGAGCATCATCCCCTGTAAGCAGAGCTCACCAGGGGTTGGCTCAGGCACCTGGAGCTGGTTGGGGTAGCACAGGATGCTGGGCTGGTGTAGGTGCCCCTCTAGCACTTCAGAAATACTGAGCTACTCATCTCATCCTCCGTGGCCACTGAAACCCAGAGGGATTTCTGGCCCCACTCTTTTATATCCAGTTGGAGAATCCTTGTTCTGCCCTTCAAATCCTCCTGCAAACTTAAAAATCACTATATTCCTGTTCTTGATGCTAGTCATTGCTGAACACTTCCATGTTCCATCCAGAGGCAGGTATCTGTGGGAAAGTGGAAGGAGTGACCCAATTTCTTTCAAACTTTAAAGCTCCTCTGGGCCCCACATGGTGTGTACATTTGGCCATTTCATAATCTTCCCTAAAGCCCAATTGCACTTCCTGCTGTGCCATGTCACCCTTTGTCTCATCAGCTACTCTTTAACCCTGAACATGTCCTGAGGCCTGGGGTGCTGCTGAGGAGACAACAGACAGTCACAGACCTTAATAAATTACGCCTTCCCCCTTAATCAGTCTCTTTGTTGCTGCCCTAAAGCATCAGCTTACCTCCCTTCTCTTTCAGATGATCACTGCCGTGTGGTGCTGCAGCCCTCTGACACCGGGAATGGCTACATCAATGCCAGCTACGTGGATGTAGGTAGAGAGGAATTGTTACCCTGGGAAGGGTAGGAAAGGTGCCTGGCTGTGCTGGGTGGGGACAGTCCTGCTCACATGGGGGCCCTGAGGTCTGGCACTTTTCACCCTCCAGTAATTGCAGGTCTTGGGATGTCACTTCCCCTGAATCCTCTCTGAGCTGCCTGGAGTACTCTGGGTTTGTGTGCAGTTCTCATCTCTAACAAAAAGGGACCCGTGTGAGGGGACAGGAGCTGAGCTGCAGCCCCTGGTTACCCACTGTCTGTGCTGGCTGGGAGAGGTGCTGTGGGACACACCATGCTGAGGGTTCTGGGCTTTGGTGCCTGTGGGGATGGATCCTTTATTTCATTCCCTGTTAGACATTTAACCCATGTCACCTGAGCTGTTTGAATCTCACCCCTGCAGAGCTACCGAAGTCCACACTTCTTCATCGCAGCTCAAGGTAGGTGTTCCCAAACCTCAGTCCTCAGGAGATGCCAGCCACTTCCCTGAGCATTCTGGGGAATGCGGAACTGGGATAGCAGCCAAGGAGCTGCAAATGGCTCAGTCCAAGTCCCTGTATCTTCAGGATCTCTGTCCTGAATAGTGGTTACAGCTGCTGCAGGGTGTGGAAGCTCTCAGTGGTAGCTTGGCAGCAGCTGGAGCTGCTGTCTGCACTGCCCAGTCTGAGGACATGGTCCTTCCACCCACAAGCCTAGTTTCTTCCCTTTGGCAGCTGGCATGACGGGGACAATCCTGCAAATGCCTGGCATGTCTGCACCCAGTGCACTCGGATACAATCTCTTCCCAACAGTGCAAGGCCTGGATGGGCTTGTCTACTCTGTGCAGCATGCAATGAGGAGATCTTGGGCTCCCTGCAGAGCTGCAGAAATGTTCCTTGGGAAATAGGACCCTAAATATGGGAGCAGCTCACAGTCATCTATCTCAAGGATCTGCATGCGGGAGCACCTAAAGCAGCAGTGAATCCCTGGCATGTCCTGGGCTCATCTTCTCTCCCTCCTCCTTGTCCTAATTTCTAACATGGTGATGAAGCCGATGTGGCCAGCACCCCTGTCAGGTGCTGATGTCCCTTGGCTGCGCCTCTGTCCCTGGGTGGAGGAAAGCCTGGGAATGTCCGAATTGTACCTGGGAACACACCCCCATGGCTTGGACACTGGCATAGGGCTCTCCTTTTCCTTCCTAAGGCCCCTTGGCTGGGACAGTGGTGGATTTCTGGCAGATGGTCTGGCAGGAGAAGATCTCAGTCATTGTGATGCTGACTGGCTTAGTGGAGCAGAACAAGGTAGAGAAAACCTCTCAGCCCATGCTCAGCCTGGGCATCACTGGAGTCCAGGCTCCCAAACCTGCTGTGCTCTCAGTGCAGCTGTCAGTGAGGGCAGGGAGCAGCTCTGCACCCCTGCAATGCTCCCCTTGTGAGTTTGCCTGTGCCCAGAGGTCTCGCTGCTGTTGACAGGTCAAGTGTGAGCAGTACTGGCCAGAGCAGGAGCAGGTCTACGGCGACTTCACCGTGACACTCAACAACACCTGGACCACCACAGGCCTTGTCAAACGCATCTTCTGCCTGCAGAAGGTAAGCCTGGCGTGGAGCTGAGGTGGGAATGCAGGATGCACTTGGGTTCCAGCAGCTGGTGGGATGTCCCGGTTTGGGCCAAATTCAAGGAAATGTCCGAAAGGAACGTCTCCTCAAAGGGAAGGCAGGTTACAGCCACCCCTCCCCCACCAGGTTCGGGAAAGAAAATATTCCTTGGAGGANTAAAGTCACCCCAAGACATGGGAGCTGTCAGCCATGGACCCCATGGGGAGCCCTGCCTGGTTTCCAGCACAAGGTCTGGTGTTAGCACGTTGCTATCACTGAAATCCATGCCAGGGCATCAGTCCCAGGTTTCTGTGCCAGGCAAAGGCAGTCAGTCAGCACCAGTGGTCACCCCAGATGAGCCCGGACTGCCGATGCACATGTCTTGAGGGCTTGGGTGAGGTGATTACACAGGGTATAAAAGCAGTTAAAGGGTATAAAATGGAATCTCTGCACATCCAGGATGATGGGACAGGTGCCTTTCTGTCACCTGAATCAATCCGCAGAAGGTCCGCACTGAAGCTCCTTGGTCACTTGTAGTCCTAAATCTGGACAGATAGTTTATGGTTTAAGATAACCTACACTGGGTCATTTCTCAAGATGGGTGCTCCTGCTGAAGTTATGCCTCAGATAAAGAGCAGAAACTGAAGGAGCTGTAAGGAGGGGAAACAGGTACAATATAAAGAAATTGCAGTTATGCATATTCCTGTCCTTTCTTGTCTTGCCCAGAGCAAGATGTAGCTGAAACATAAAGCTCCAAGAGCACCTGATGGTAAGATGTAGCATTAGTTCATGCCAAGTGAATGTGATGTTTAGGGAAAAACACATAATGGGCTGGTAACAAAAGTGACTGCATTCACATTAGTGTAGTAACAGCCTTAGGGTATATCTTTTCTGGGCAAGTCAGGGCTTTTTGGTGACTGTGGAAATATCCTAAGCTGTGATTTTTATAGTTTTCCTCTGAGGCACAAGCTGCTTTTCCTGCTTTGCGTTCACTGTTCACAGCACGGTGAAGCAGAGGACAAAATTAATTGCATGGCTGTGTGATGGATGAATCTGCCCTTTACTGTCTGAGGAGCTACAGTGGAGCAGTCTTATGGTGTGGGTGCTGGAGGGAGCACTCTGTGGCTGTGCCCCTCTGAAGTGGTTTTCTCCACTGCTCCCTCCTTGTTGGCATGCAATCACTTCACACAAGTCTCCCGCTCGCTTCCAGCTCCCCGTTGCCAGCCACGTCTCCCTCTTTGCAGGCAGGCTGTGCTCTCCCAAGAGCGGTGGAGCAGTTTCACTACCTGCTGTGGCCAGACCACGGAGTGCCCAGAAACCCTTCCCAGCTCCTATGCTTGGTGGAGGTGGTGAACAAGAGGGTGTTGGAAGCGCCTGCTGGACCCGTGTTGGTGCACTGCAGGTACGGGGCAGGGCTTGTTCGGGTGCTGGGGCACTGCCAGCAGGGGCAGCACTGAACCAGTTTTCTGTGTCCTCAGTGCAGGCATCGGGCGCACGGGGACCTTCATCGCCCTGGACTTCCTCTTGAAGATGGGGAAGGCTGAGGGGAAGGTGGATGTGTTTCACTGCGTGCAGCAGCTGCGGGAGCAGCGGGTCAGCATGGTGCAGACCAAGGTGAGGAGAGGTACTTGCTCCCTGCACACCAATTGGGCTGCAGATCCAATTCCCACCTGTGGGACTCGACACAGGCGGGCGGCCAGAACAACCGCAAAACCATGGCTGAAATGCCAAGAGTAAATTTATTTCAATACCTCGCTATCTGGAGGATCCCAAAGCCACACCCAGGAGGTGACACATGAGTGGGAACACAGCACCATCAGGCTCACTCCATCCTGGGGGATGGCGGGGCTGCTGTTTGCACCCATTTACCAAGGGCTTGTGCACGTGTAGTTTACCAGCTGTGCTGTGATCTCCAGTTTTCATGATCTCTGGTCTTTGATCTCTCCCAAAACAGGGAGCTCAAGCTTGTCAGTGAGAATGGCCTTCAAGTCTCTGTAAACACCTACCTTCTCTCTACACAGATTCTACTCCTCAAAGCAGACAGAGGATAAACAGCAGTAGGCTGTTTACACAATATGTATACACAATATGTATACACAATATGTATACACAATATGTAGGATTTCTCACACTGACCTTGGCATTCCCAGTTGTACGGCCACTTGAGCAAATCCACCATGCTCCTTGCCATTCTTCTGCTTTTACCCCTTTGCTCTTAACACCACCCTTCCCAGGGATGTGGCATGAAAATCCACATTAGCTGTGCTGTTCATGATCTAGCCGCAGGGACTCGGGCTGCCAGGTGATGGAGACTGCAGGATCCTTTTTCAATGCTGTGTCCAAACCTAGCTGGGATCTGTGTTTCCCTGAGACTCTCCGAGGTATCAGCAGCATTTGTATGCATCAGTCACCCTGATATAGAAGGGCTGTCTTGTAGGATCATGAAAGAGAGTCCACCTGTCCCTCAGGCTTTCAGGATGTCTGCCCTCCTGGCATCTCCTGGGCAGCAGCATCCTGGCCTATGGACTATGTCCCCCGGATCTGCTTAGTGCTGGGTTCCTTTGGAGAAAACTAGGCTAGGCTGGACCAACCAGCTGCTTGTAGGAGGTCTAATTAGTCCACAGGTTTTCTGGGATGCCTTCCCCAGAGCAGGGGTCTGGTCTGAGAGGGGACATTAAACCTCAGGAAGATGATCTTGTCTGGGTTGCTGGAGTTGCTGGCGGTGTCCCAAAGCAGGGCTGCCTGCAATGAGAAGTGTCTGGCCTCAGGGATCTGCAGCAGGAAGGTGAAGGATGAACCTGGCTCACTTCTGGCACAGTTTGATGACAGCTGGTGGTCTGGAGTTCCAGGGCTCCTCCTGGACTGGCTCCAGACTGCGCAGCTGACCCGTATCCTCATGCAGGAGCAGTACAGCTTCCTATACGAGGCACTGCTTGAAGGCTTGCTCTGTGGCAACACCGGGGTCCCAGTGGAGAGCATCGCCACCCTTGTCCATTCCCTTCGAGAAGATGAGAGCTCAGGCCACAACAGTGTCCTAGAGAAGGAGTTCAAGGTACCACCAGGATACTGGTGCTGTGAGGGCTCATCTGTGATGCCAACCCCCTCACTGCTCCCCTCCTCAGCAGTGGGATCATTTCTCTGGGGTGGCTCAATAAGGTGAAGACAGGACTGACAGGCAGGACTGACTTTGGTGAATCATCTCTACAGGCCCTGCAGAGATTTTCTGAGTTGTTCCAGCTCCTGCCATGCAGAGAAGCAGAGAAACCCAGAAACCAACCCAAGAACCGCAAGCCAGGGATCCTGCCAGGTAACACTGGCATGGCTGGGCAGCCCCTTGCTCTAAAAGCCAGTGCCTGATAGCAGCATGGGGGGAACCATGCTTTCTCGCTGCTTCCCTCCCCAACACATGACACTGACAGGTTCTGCTCAAGGTCCAGTCATTGTTTTCTGGTTAATAGATAATAAATACAGATTAGGCTGGTCCCTGATTCCTTCTGAGCCTGCTGGAGGTACATGGGGTGCACCTGGGATAAACATGTCCCTGGTCCAAACTTTCCCAGTGGAGAAGCTCGGATGAAGCACATCAGGGAGCAATGAGGAGGGTGGATCTGCTGTGCTCTACCCATGGGGTTTTAGGCATCCCACATCAGGGTGCCCTGAGCTATCGCAGCCATGGGTGTGGTGGTGCCTGTCCATTCAAGCCTCTCTAGCCCACGCTGCAGAGAGCTATGTTGACCATACCTGTTGCAGGGAAAGCCCACTGCGTCTCTGTAGGGAGAGGATGACCCATTATTTCCCTCTCTCTGCTCCTTGCCTCTGCAGCGGATTCCTGCCGGCCCATCCTGATGTCTTCGGTGAACGCAGACGGCTCGCCAGCTTACATCAACGCCGTGTTTGCCAGCGTAAGGCTCCGGCCCCCGCCAGAGTGGGAGCTGCTCAGAGCAGCGGGGACCCCCCCTGCGCACCCCTGCTCAAGGCCAGGGGAGAGCATCCCGCCCAGGGCTGAGGTGTCCCAGCCCTCGGGCTCCCGCACAGTGACTGCTGGCCCTGCTGCCAGGAGATGGCCCCCGCGATCGCGATCGGCAGAGCCCTGCCCGTGCCGGCAGCGCAGCAGCCTGTGCCGGCCACAGCCTGCTGGGAGCTGAGCCCGGCTGCGATCAGCTGAGGGGGCAGCGGGGCGCAAACCACAGCTGCTCTGAGCAGGGCTGAGGTGGCCTGTGACTTCTCCATCTCGGCAGGGAGGCAGGGAGCCGTTCCTGCTGTGGGAAGGGCTCTCGGGGAGTGGCTTGTGGGACTCTCTCCCCCCACGCACCGCGGTGTGTTTTGCAGACGTACACCGAGGAGGAGAGAATCATCATCACCCAGCTGCCTTTCCCCACCACGCTGGTGGATTTCTGGGCTCTGGTCTGGGATTACACCTGCACATCGGTGGTTGTGCTGAACCAACTACAGGAGCTGGACAAGGTCAGCAGCCCAAGCACAGCTCTCCCCTCTCCTGGTTCCCTGTGGGGCCGAGCAGTGTGATTTCTGCCTTTGACCCTGCATGGCTCTTACCATGAGAGCCCTGCTTGCACCAGGACCTACTGCAAGCTTGTGGGACAGTCCCAGCACCACGGCACCACAGCAGTGGGCTGTCCTCAGCCTCACTGCAAGTGAGCATCCCTCAGGTTTTGTTTACCTCTGCCCAGGTGTCCTCTCTGCTGGAGTGTTATCTTCTGGCTGCAGCACTGGGTTGGTGCCCAGCAAGTGTCTGGCAGAGCCATGTGTACATGGCTTATGGGCAGGGGGCTGGTGTGAGCCCACCCATGCGAGGTGCTGAGCTCTGCTCTGCGTGCGGGCTGGGGCCGTGTGTGATCATGCACCTCTCCTCCTCCCCCAGACATATGTGCAGTTCTGGCCCACCCAGGGCGAAGATGACTATGGCCGTTTCCATGTCCAGCTGATCTCAGAGGAGCCTGGGGCTGGCTTCACAACCTGGACACTTGTCCTCAGCAACAGGCAGCAGGTGGGCCCTTTGCTCAGAGATGGCAAACTCCTTTGAGAAGAACCTTTGCAAGAGCTGGGAGGACCAGCTGTCAACAGGCTTTAATTTGGGATCAAAGTTGCAGCTAGAGATGGCAGAGGGATCTGGTGGAGTCCTGGAAGGGCACTGGGCAGAGCAGGGTCTTTTTCCTTGG
Source organism: Aleadryas rufinucha (assembly GCA_013397815.1). NCBI lineage: Eukaryota > Metazoa > Chordata > Aves > Passeriformes > Aleadryas > Aleadryas rufinucha. The sequence goes on from VZTH01005143.1 coordinate 8,903, forward strand.
GAGAGAGGTTAATCCCAAGAAAGTGAGGCTGCAGGCAGAGGTACGACTCAGAGGTATCTTTGTGTGCCTTTCCAACTGGAGGAGAGCAGCTGTGGATGGAGTTTGTGCATCTCAGTGGTTCATGGAAGGGGACAACTATTGCAGGCAGCTGGACACGGGACTGGTGTCAGTCTGAGCTGCACCTGGTGCTCAGCTCTTCTCTTATGCTCTGTCCATCTGCCGGTCTCAGAGCACTCAGTAGAGAAGGGCGAAGTCTGGAGTGGCATGTCCCATTATGGAGCTGCTCCCTTGATCCAGTGTGCATGGCTGAGCCAGGACTGGCGTGCATTGTTCCCTCCCCTTCCGTCCATGAAGCCAATAGGTCTCTGGTCTGCCCAGCCCGCTGTCTTTCTTCCCCATTAGCCCAAGAAATCTGCAGTGGAAATCCAGTTGCATCAACTGACAGACTGGCCCCTGCAGCAGCATCTTCCCCCACACCCTGACACCATCATCAGCTTGCTAGGGAAGGTGGAGACACACCATCGGCAGAGCCAAGATGGACATATCCTTGTCACCTGCTGGTGAGTGATGTCACTTGGAGGAGCAGCCATGGCACAGAGCTGGACACAGCTCAGGCTGTGTCAGTGAGCTTGGTCACAGCTCCATCTCGGGGGGATGTACGGATATGAGTTCAGCCATGTTCAGGGAGGAAGGCATCGCTGTGGAGGCTGGCTGGGTGTGGGATCTGTGGGCAAGATGATCCTGAGAGTGTGGGTGTCTAGGGGGACACCTCTGGTGCTCAGCCCTGCCACCTGATCCCAGAGCAAATGACTCTCCCCTCGTCCTCCTCCGCAGGGATGGAGCCAGCCGGAGTGGGATCTTCTGTGCTGCTAGTTTCCTGTGTGAGCAGATCCAGAGCGAGGGGATGGTGGATGTATCCCAGGCTGTGAGGATGCTGAAGAGGCGACGGAGACAGTTCATTAAAGATGTGGTAGGTGCTGACTTCCAACCCAGGTGGGATGGCAACACCAAAACAAGAGCCGTATCCTGGATTGCCCCAGTGGCTGCCCTAGCCCCTCTGTGCTCAGATCATCCTGAGGCCAGCAGGGGTGGATGAGATCTTTGAAAATCCCATTGTCTGCTGCTGGGACATACCCACTCACTCAGCAGCAGCTTCTGCAGAACTGAACAGGCACCAAAGCATGCTGCATGATGAGTGGCCCCTTTCTGGCCCACCTGGCTGCTCAACACTTTGTGCTGTGGAGGCTGGCTCTCCTCCCAAAACCAGCTAGCACTAGTGCTGGGGTAGTCCAGCCCCCCAGCTCCTGGAGAACATGCCTGTGGTTCCTCAGCAGGGGAAGGTGGACTCCAGCTGGGAGGAGGAGGATGGACTGTACCCATGTCTGGCATGCTCAGGATGCTGTTGGAGACCAGTGCTGTCATGCCACTGCAGGTGTTGATCCACCAGAGTCTCATGTGCATCCTTTTTTCCACAGGAACAGTATGGGCTCTGCTATGAACTAGCCCTCAGTTACCTGAATTCATTTGAAACCTATGGGAATTTCAAGTAGGGGCATGACCACAGCCCAACTCTGGATGGGACTTTGACTCCCTGGACAGCCCTTCATCAGTAACAGTGGAAGCATAGAGGAAACAAAAGGGATGTGCGTGACCCCAAGATGCTTCACTCCCCTGAAAAACCACCCCAAGGGTCCTCTGTGGCTGGAGAGCACAGGCTGGACTGTCTCCAAATTGTGGGCAGGCGTTGAAATGGGAACCTGACCCTCTGCCCAGAATTTGTGCAGGAACTTATCTGGAATCACAGCCTGAGTATGCAGACCAGAGCAGAGGCACCAGGACTTCACCCATCCTTCCTTGCCAAGGATGAAGAGAACAGCTGTCCCATCCAGGTTCCCTTGTCCCCTCAGGCAGCCCCAAGGAAAGTGGGGTAGCACCAACACCCACAATGTGTTTGGTCAGGGAAGTATCAAACTGCTATAAGATCCATGGTGCTCAGGAGCACAGGGTATCTGTCCTACTTTTGGAGAAGCATGAAGTCCAGAGTCAACAAGAGCCAAGAGTGGGACAACTCATGATCCTGCAGGGCTAAACTGGGCCTTCAAACCCCACACAATCTCTTCCTGGGGCTCCATCTTCCTGGTGCTGCTCCAAGTGCCACTGCCCCACCAGCTCCAGAGAGGCTCTCTCATCAGCCTGTCTGGCTGTACCATGGCAATCCCAGGTTATAGTGGCTCAGCTTGAATATCCTGGATGTGGTTCAAGCAGCACCACAGAGACAGGAGACCTCAGAACCAGCAGTGACCCCATGGCTCTCTGTCATGGCTTTGTGTCTCACAAATAAAGGCCATGGTAGTGGTGATCTCTGATCTTCGTTTTTCTTCCAGATTTGACCCAGCACAGGGGCCACAAAGGAGCTGAAAGCACAGACATCCCACAGCTCTGGCCACAGCATGGGCACAGAACACACTCTTGGCCAAAATGTGTGTTGAGGGACATCACCCTTGATGGATTCCCACCACACATCTGCTCCAAACTCACACGAGAGCTGTCCAGCTGAGCTCAGGACGTCAGAAAAGCTGTCAGGCACCACTAGGGGAATACGGGGTCACAGCAGCCCTGCTCATGGCTCCCCTTAACAAGGCACACTCAGCTCCCTGCAAGGGGATGTGATCCCACAGGGACAATGAGGGGACCAGGCAGGAACTGAGTGGGACAGGCAGCCCCTCCAAACCATAAGCCTTTATTTGTTGTTCAGACAGAACAGGCAGAGTCACAATGCAGTGACTTGGCTGAATATCAGCAGAGAGGGCAGAAGGGTTGGGAACCCAGAGCACAGCAGGAGAATGCCATCAGCCTGAGCCTGTGTGAGTCTGGGGTTGGGAAATCTGGCATACAAGTCCTGCTTCCAGGAAAGCAACAATGAAAGCAAAGCTTGAAAAAAAGGACTACAGAAGGCCAAATTCAAAGGCCTTACAAAAGCAGTAAGCAAAAGCTGGGAGGTGAAGGGGCTGAGGATTGAAAAAGCTCAGCCCTCCTCGGCCTCCTGTTTTTCTCTTGCCCTGCCGAATTGGATGAATTGCATGGGACCCCCATGCTGGTCACAGTCACAGGAGAGCCAGGGGACATGGCAGCCATCAGCACTGGGCTGGGGATATCCTTCCCATTTTCTTCATTTCCTCACTGCTCTGGATGTCTCCATGGTCCTGGCTGTGGCTGAAGTGACTGATCTCCAGCCTAGCCTCCTTTATCTATGGAGAAAAAGGGCATTCAGTATCAGAGACAGGCTGGAGCACAGAGCAGCACCTGCCACAGCCCAACCCTTTCATCCCAACTTTGCCCAATCTCAGGGCCCAGGAGGTGCCTGTCAGTGCCGAGGCGAGAGCAGCAGCCCCTCAGTCTGACCCTCCTGAGACCCGTCCCTGCAGATCCCTGGGAGGGATGGCACACACATGTGTGCCTCAAAGACCTGAGCCTTTGGGATGCCCGTCTTTGCTCACCCCTACCCCTGCTCCAGGCTGGGAGCACTGCCTGGAACCAGACTCTGCTGCCATGTGGGGCTCAGTGGGCAGAGCCATACTGACCATCCCCAGCTAAGGCAAATGGGGAGATATGTCAGTGCACTGCATGAGCTGCTGCTTCTCCTGAAGCTCAGGTCCTCCTGGGAGATTGCTGCTCTCATCCCAGCTGTCCCACAGCCCTATAGTCCTCTCTGTGATGATTGTCTGCAGAACTGGATTTCCCTACCTTTTTAATTATCCTCCTTAGTTTTGTTGGGCAAATACTTCCTTTTCCTGGAAAGGCAAAGGAGAGTCCTGGGTAAGAGACAGGCATTGTGGTTTTCCCTGCTGAACCTGTCCCCTTCCTACTCACCTGGAGAGCACAAGCCACAGGATGACTGCAGCCACGAGGAGGACTGCCAACAGCACAACCAGTCCAATCACAATCCCATGCCACGAGCCCGCAGTCTGCTCTGCACCTAACACAGAGCCAGGGGTGAGTGCCGCAGGCTGGCCTCCTGCTGGCAATGGCCCCAAGAATGGCAAAGGGTATGTGTGAGTGTGTAAGCCTGTGTCCTAGCTGAGGTTTCTTCTGGGAGGGAGTATCACCCCATGTATGGGAATTTTGCTCTGTTCCATGTGAGACCCAAAAGCTCCTGCCCTGGGCAAGCTCATTTCCAGGGAAGCTGCC